>JAKCPI010017383.1:0-31446 GCA_023213315.1 Euborellia annulipes
TGATGGTTAATAAATTGGTTGAGACTACTAATAGTCCAGGCAAATTACGATTTGAACAGGAAATAATTCCCGGTTTTTAAATTTCGCCAATCTATACCTAAAGTTTGTTTGGGAACGCATTTTTTATCTAATCAATCCGAGATCATAAACCGAACCTATTTAAGTTGTTTTTTGACAGAGGGGAACTGATTTATTCTATTTTATGATTTATTTCAAAAAGTTTAGGGTAGATTGGCGAAATTTAAAAACCGCCAAATCTAGCTGCAGTGGCGTTAATACGTAAGTACCAAGATTTTATTACTGGAATACCTTTATTGGTACTCCAATATTACTACCCCAAGTTTTCTCCCAAATCTGTGTTGTGGAAATTTTTCTATGCGCTTCAAAATGAGAAAATTTCCGAGTTTTTTCAGTTTTTCTTGAATAACTCTAAAACGGCTTATCAAATCAAAAAAATATCTATTAGATAAATTAAAGCTCTCTAAATTACGCGTCAAATACTAACAATTTCATCTATTTGGGTTAAGTAGAACCGGTACCAGCGCTTGTCAAAAAACAGCCCCCGGGATCACTTTTGAATATCCCTAAAACTCGTACTTTTTGCGATTTTTCCCACATTTTGACAAAGAAGGTGCAGGTTTTCGACAAAGACAATTCTATACATTTTTAAACTAGATTAAATTTGCTACAATTTAAACAAAGTTTCATCTTAATTGGATAATGGTAACCCGTGCCGCAAGGAAAATCGCAGTTTTTCCTTCATAAAATGAAAACCACTCATCCTAGAAACTTGATTTCTGTCTCATTCTCTAGTAAATTTTGTTGACTTGAACGTTTACTTGGACCACTTTTTTGATAAAACTCTTATATTTATAGATATTCGGATTTGATAAGCCGTTTTAGAGTTATCAGGAAAAACTGAGAAAACTCCGAAATTTTCTCATTTTGAGGCGCATAGAAAAATTTCCACAACTCAGATTTGTGGGGAAAACTTGGGGTAGTAAAATTTAAGTACCAATAAAGGTATTTCTGCAATAATTACCGGGAATCATTTCCTGTTTATGCCATTTTTTCACCTAATTTGCATGTAGGCCTACTATTATATTAATGTAAAATTGATATTTTTTAAAATTAAAAAAATCTTAGTTACAACTTCTTCTAAAATGAATGCCACTATTTTATTCTACAATCTACTTATGAAAATTGTATAATATATTCTAAATAAAAACTTTTGAATTGAAAAAAAAATCATGATATCCCAATCAGCCATCGAAGGTAACAGTAAATACATATTTTGAACAAAATAAATACTTACTAGCCAAGAAGACCAGTATATCGGAGTGTGTGTGTGGGGGGGGGGGGGTTTCAGCTTACATTAATTGCGGGAAAAGATTTTTTTTCTTGGATCGCTTGGTATGGTGTGGGTATGCCAAATCTAAGTTTGCGACCTCGAAAGTTTGGGGGGACAACATTTGGAACCCGAAAATCCTAGAAACTTTCGCTTATAACTCGAAAACAGTTTATATTTTGTAAATAACCTTCCTATAGTAAATTAGAGCCTACCCTAAATTTTCACTGAACAATAGTCTATCTAAAAAAAAAAGAGATTATCCCTTAAAATAATTTAAACAAAGAAAACAATTAAAAAGTTTTTGTTTTGCCGAGAGTAGCAGAGTTGTTGATTCACAAAGAGAAACAAATCAAGCAGAGGACAACCTCTTTGTTTCTCTTTGTGAAAGAAAACAATCTCTCTCTTGTTCATTAAACCTATAAATACCTTTGCATTCGAATTTTGTATTAGTTATAATTCTGTACTTTCCTGAAGATGGGTTGATAGCTCGAAATATATATAATATATTGAAAAAATTACATCTTTTATTTTTATAATTTTAATGTGAAACAAGTGACCAAGAATTCTTAACTCATAGTAAATGAATATTACATATAATTAAACTATATCCAAACGCCTCCCACCCGATCGCGAACCCAAAGGTCGAAGATAATTTTCTTCTTCACTCCAGGGCGCAACCACAATGAGGCCGTGTCGAAAGACAATTTTTAAATTAAATTAGGGAACGAAGAAAAGATTTTTATATTATAGACAAAAAGGATCAGCCGGGATTCGAACCCGGGATCTTCGCATGTGCGCTGCGATGCCTTTATAAGAGGTTTAGCTCTTATCCTCTTGGCCACCGATCCCTGAACCCAAGCCGATACTCAATGTGCTATATGAATTATGGAATTTCATTTTTATTTAATCTTTTAATCTCTTCCTGATCCCGGGTTCGAATCCCGGCTGATCCTTTTTGTCTATAATATAAAAATCTTTTCTTCGTTCCCTAATTTAATTACATATAATATTTATTTACTCTTATCTTTATTAAAGATGTTTCACCTTGCACCAACACCACAATCTCTACTAATTGTTTTTCAAAAACTTTAACTTCATTACGGCAGGGGTTACCGTTGTTCAATTAAGATAAAACTTTGCCTATCTAATTTTTTAGCCAATTGGCAACTATTATGTTATTAAATTTTAGGTCGATTTATACATTTTGTTAGAAAACCCCGCAATAGTCCAGTATATAGGGGGGGGGGTTTCAGCTTACATTAATTGCGGTAAAAGATTTTTTTTCTAGGATCGCTTGGTATGGTGTGGGTATGCCAAATCTAAGTTCGCGACCTCAAAAGTGTGGGGGACAACTTTTGGTGGCCGAAAAACCTCGAAATTTTAGGACTTTTTCCAGTTTTTCACTTATAACTCGAAAACGGTCCATATTTTGTAAATAACCCTACTATAGTAAATTAAAGAGGACAAAATTTCGCGGCGATTAAAAAAAAATAGAAAATTGGTCCAGTAGTTTGATTTTTTATGGTGATCCAAAAACAGCCCCCCCCCGGATCACTTTTGAATACCTATCCCAAAAACTCGCACTTTTTTCGATTTTTCCCATTTTGACCATGAAGGAGCACGTTTTCGACAAAGACCACTCTGACGCTTTTGAGGATTCGGATCATATCCTGTCCGGAAAATGTAGGATGTCTATAAATCTAAGTTTTATCAAAAAAGTGGTCCAAGTAAACGTTCAAATCAACAAAATTTCCTACAGAATGAGATAGGAATCAAGTTTCTAAGATATGTAGTATTGTTAGGGCTCTCGTGAGGCGAGTGCTGTGTGGCGCTTTGATGCCGCGCCCCCATCAAGTCGATGGGGTCCTAACAATCTTGCGTATGCAGAGTTGTAGGTTGCGTGTTCATATAGGGTGTGTGCAGGGGAGGGGCTGCTGGATGGCGGTGGCCCCCCCCCCAGATTCGAATGTTCGAATCCCATTCGCTACTCCAGTCGAATCGAGTCGCTTTAATTATAGCATGGGTGAATATATTTCACTCATGCAAAAGCGACTCAACGATCCGACTGAGTCATCTAGCGGCCGTGTCTCAAGGCTCGTCGCCATGAGCGAGAGCGGGCCGCTACATGAAGTATTCATTTTATGAAGGGGAAAACTGAGATTTTTTGCAAAAAATTGCATTATCTAACCATTATCCAATTAAGATGAAACTTTGTTTCAATTGTAGCAAATTTAATCTAGTTTAAAAATGTCTAGAGTGGTCTTTGCAAAAACGTGCTCCTTCATGGTCAAAATAGGAAAAAATCGAAAAAAGTGCGAGTTTTAGGGATATTCAAAAGTGATCCCGGGGGCTGTTTTTTGAATCCCCATAAAAAATCGAACTACTGGATCAATTTTCTATTTTTTTTTTAATCGACGCGAAATTTTGTCCTCTTTAATTTACTATAGGACGGTTATTTACAAAATATGAACTGTTTTCGAGTTATAAGCGAAAAACTGGAAAAAGTCCGAAAATTTCGAGGTTTTTCGGCCACCAAAAGTTGTCCCCCACACTTTCGAGGTCGCAAACTTAGATTTGGCATACCCACACCATACCAAGCGATCCTAGAAAAAAAAATCTTTTCCCGCAATTAATGTAAGCTGAACCCACCCCCCTATATACTGGGCTACTGGGCTAGTAAGTATTTGTTTTGTTCAAAATATGTATTTACTGTTACCTACGATGGCTGCTGGGCTATCATGATTTTTTTTTTCAATTCAAAAGTTTTTATTTACAATATATTATACAATTTTCATAAGTACATTATAGAATAAAATAGTTGCATTCATTTTAGAAGAAGCTGTAACTAAGATTTTATCGCAAGACCAGTGCAAAACTTAATAAAAAAAAAAAAAAAATATAGAAAATGATAAATTTTAGGTAGGTTTCATAAAAAATGAAAGACAAGATGCTTGTAAGTTTTTAAATATTCTTTATTTTATTTAGCCATGTTTCCCCAAGAACCTACACCATTAACAAAATAACCTATTAATTATAAATGAAAAATATGTCTACATTTATATTTAATATTTCTCTTACCTAAGAGTCAAAAAGACGTTCCTAGAATAATAGTAACTTACAATGTGTGGTAAAGTAAAAATACGGGTTGCTGTAATTGAAATTAAAACATCGAGAAAAATATGGCCACCCTAATATATCTATGTTATTTATGAAGTTTTGACATTCAACCTCTAGCTAGAGTTAGTATTATTTCAGTTTATTCAATTGTTTATTTCATTTGGTTTTTCAATCATCAGTTACCAAATTGGAATTGTACTGCCCCTCCTGCACCAAGTATACCAGCATTTGCCAGCACTTTTAAGCTTCTAGAAGCACCTGATCGATCTGATTAATATAATCAAATTTAAATTAAGCTTTTTCAATATAGTTATATCTACTCTTATTAAACGAGCAAAAATTGTATATTTATATAAATATATATATATATTTATTTATTTAATTGAAAAGTTTTTGTTTTGCCGAGAGTAGCAGAGTTGTTGATTCACAAAGAGAAACAAAGAGGTTGTCCTCTGCTTGATGCAAATAAACATATACACATATATATCAAGATGATATATCTGTATATATATTATTTATTTGTTTGAGACTATAGTTTCGAAGACTTGGTCTTCATCATCAGTCTTTCTTCAATTATAAATGTTTTTCATGGAGTCAATATCATATGGATATTGAAAACTTGGTGTTCCTTCGTCACTGCTGGTCGGCTAGGAACTAATCGAAACTATAGTCTCAAACAAATAAATAATATATATACAGATATATCATCTCGATATATATGTGTGTATGTTTATTTGCATCAAGCAGAGGACAACCTCTTTTGTTTCTCTTTGTGAATATATCTATTTATTTGTTTCTATATTTGTATCTTAGTTCTATTTTGAAAACGGCTCTACCGATTTTGATGAAACCAACTCTATTAACAAGTTTTGAGGATGAGAAAACGATCTGGCTAGGTCTGGACCTCGACAAATTTTATCTTAATTGATCTTTTCTTAATTAAAGTAATTATTGATTGATGAAAATTTCAATAAAAAAGTTTGTTTACATTTTTTTCAATTATCTTTTATTTTTAATTGTTTTTTTTTAATTTTAAAACCCACTAATACTTTATACCAAATATTGTTATATATTAGAATTTGCCAATTTAATTGATTAAAATTCCACTTATTAAAAAACACTTACTAAAAATATTATCGCAAGCTAGAAGATCAAGTAAAGTCGATGGTGGGGGAAAGTAATCTGCAAAATCGAAGCCTATTTCATGTAAAAAATTGCTTCAATAAAATTATTATTTATTATTTATTTAATTGATTAAAAAACTCGATAAATTGTTATTTAATTAAAAAAATTATTATATGGAATTTATTTATATACCTATATACACATTATCTGTGGTCCACTAGAAAGCTAGAAATGCAAAAACTGGGTGCCTGGTGGAGATGTATGTGAGAGTGCAATGGTGGGGGATCCGGGGAGCGGGGTTGGGTGGCGGTGGGGGTGGTCCAGGGGGCGTTTGGTTACCGTGCATCGCTCGGTGGCTCCAGGTACTGTTGTTTTAAAAATAAAAATAAGTTTATGTAGGAAAGAAATTTATTATTTAAAAATATATAACATTTCAACACACACTAGAAATATTATAATAAAATTATTGTAATTAGATTTGACTACCATAAAAAAAGTCAAGTATTAACAGAATAGGTAAATCTTACTGATCAATCATCAAAATTACATCTCCCCATTTTTGATGATTTAATAAAAATATGAATAAGTATATATAGTAGATTTCTTGAAAAAGATATTTCAACGGTATATGCTTTATGGAATATAATTCAATTCGTCCGAATTCGGATTAGGTTCAATAAAATCCTGTTCAATCAAATGGTCAATACAATTTTGAATTAAACTGATCTTCGGTTCGAAGCGCATGCCTGGTTTAGAAAGAACCTAAAATATCAAAATATCATTAGTTTATATTAATTTTTAAGTAATGTTAAGATAAATAAATTGAACAGATTCGAACTCACCTCTTGGATAAGATCATCTCTTCTAAGGGTTTTTCGTGCTTTCATAATTCGGACAAGTATTAATCTTATGTCGTGTCTCCTTTCTAGGTTAACATTGCCCTTGGCTAGTTCTACCTTTTTTGGAGAATCATCTTGACTTATAGGACAATTAATTGTAAAGTTTATCTTATTATAACTAAATTCCATATTTAGAGATAATATCGTTTCAGGCGAAATAGTCTAGAAAAAATTTAATTTTTATTAATTCATTAAATTTATAAAAAATTAAATATACATATATAAATCTAAAATACCCCATTTTATATTTAAGCGCCACTAACTAGGGACAGTTAATAAGTTAAGTTGCCAACACTGTTTTAATCTAAGCTGTCATATGATTCACATGTAGAAGATAAAATATCAATGTTATTAATAATATTAAATAAATAATAATATTAATTGTAAAGATATTGTTAAAGTGTAATTTATACATTTATTTTACATTTTATCATCCACCCCGAAGAAACTACATTTAATAAATTCTATTGTTTTAGGTAATAATTGATTATAACCTGTATATAATATCTTAAATATTCAATTGTAAATTTAATGTAAATAAAATCTCTTGTTTTAGCATTCAATTAAAGTAGTACTTTTAATCACATAAATAGAAATAAAGCTACACGAGATTTATATATGACACGGTATGTAAATGGTCTTGACACGGTCTGAAATTTGAGGGATACGCCGCATCCACAGCATCCATGGATCGCACGTGACTGTTATTATGTATATATGTAAATAAAACATGAAATTACCTCAGTGTTCGATTTGAGTATTTTGTATTTAACCAGGCTTGCAACATGTTTCGAAAATTGTTCAGAATCAAGTTCTAATTTTTCCTGAATATCCTTGCCCGTTATAGAATGTGCATTTTTAAAAAGAAAAAGTATTGCCATTTGTAAAGTAGGCATTGTAATGACATAGTGTATTTCCAGATATTCAAGTTGGATTTGAACTAAAAATAGAAGAAAATAAATTATTAATAATAATCAAAAAAATAAATATCTACTCTTATTAAACGAGGAAAAATTGTTTGTATATTTGTTTATATATTTGTATCTTAGTTCTATTTTGAAAACGGCTCTACCGATTTTGATGAAACAAAATCAATTAACAAGTTTTGAAGATGAGAAAACAATCTGGCTAGGTCTGGACCTCGACAAATTTCATCTTAATTTATCTTTTCTTAATTATAGTAATTATTGATGGATTAAAATCTAAATAAAAAAGTTTGTTTACATTTTTTTCAATTATCTTTTATTTATTATTTGTTTTTTTTAATTTTAAAACCCACTAATGGTTATAGTAAATATTAATATATCATATTAAAATTAGGTATTTTTTGTTTGTTTTTAATTAAAAGGTGTCTAAATCATAACAAAACAGGTGTGTTTACAAATAAAGTGGTTGAAGTGGCTTTTTTATATAACTTGGAATCAAATCTTTTATGTTTTTATTTCAGATCCTATACGATTATTTTTAGCCGATTACAAAAAAGGAGGATGTTCTCTAATCGAATGATTTTTTTTTTTTTTTTTATTATTATTATTTTCCTATTTATTTTTTTATAATGTTTTTCAATATGAACGAATGTGGGAAAATTGATGTTCGAGTAAACAAATATACACATAATATGTAGACCACTAGAAAGCTAGAAATGCAAAAACTGGGTGCGGGGTGGGGTGGATGTGGGACGTGCAGGAGGTGAGGTGCAGTTGTGGGGGATCCGGGGGTAGGATGCGCGGTTGGGGTGGGTCGGAGTGGGGGTGGAGGTGTGTGGTTTCGGGAGGGGGGTTGGTCAGGGGTTACCGTGCCTCGCTCGGTGACTCCAGGTACTATGCTATACTATAAAACAAAATATAAATATACCTTGAGATAAATGATGCATCCATATGAGTTTTCTGTTCCTAAACTGTCCTTTATAGAAGTCTTCAAACTAAAATTTAAAAGAATTCAAATTAAATAACACATTTAAACAAATAAATCAAAAAAGTTTGTTGAGTTAAAGAATATAGGAATTTACCTTTTGAGTAATTGTTGTCAATTCTTGTGGCATAGAGAAAGAGGGACTCATCGTTCTACTAAATGGCCAATAATTTTGCTTGAAAAATTAAAAATTAAAATTAGTTTAATATAAAATATAATTATTTAAAATATTTATTAAATGTATATTTAAAAAATACTCACTTGTAAAATGAGACTAGAAAATTCAATTCCCAATTCAATATTGCCATTAATTCTATATGTCTGGAATTGATTACTTAAATCTCTTGAAAGATTCGTGTCGTTGATCATTTCATTTAGGTTCTTGCTAAAATACAAGCTATGGGCATTCTGAAATGAAAAGAATTAGAAAATTTTATTAGCTTTATTGTAATAGACTGATGAAGAGGGAAAAGCTCTCGAAACTATAGTCTCGTTATAAATAAATGAAAAATATCTACTCTTATTAAACGAGCAAAGTTTATATACAAAATATATCCGGTCGGGTTCTCGAAAACGGCTCTAACGATTTGGATGAAATTCACGGGTTAGGAGGATTTTGTGTTAGACATTCGATCTGTCACGGTCTCATCTTCGGCTAAGTTTTTTTTGATGGGTTTGTTGTTAATTGAAATATTTATTCACAGGTGGTTGTCTCGATCAAAATGTTTATTTAAATTTTTATTCAATTTCCTTCTAATAAATAATGGGTTTTTTATTTTTATATCCCACAATAAGATCATTATAATTATTATTATATATATATTAAAAGTTTGAAAATTTAATTGATTAAAAATCAAATTTTAAATCCCACAAGCGTATTTTTCTGTATTAGAATTTCGCAATTTAATTGATGAATTCAAAAATTGTTATTTAATTAAAAAAAAATATTAAACGGTATTTATTTATATAACTATACATGTATACATATATACACATAATCTGTGGGCCACTACAAGAAATTCAAAAACTGGGTGAGGGGCGCGAGCGAGGGTGGAGGTGACGGTGTGGGAGATGTGGGGTTGCGATGGTGGATGGGTACTTGGGGGGGGGGCGAGGGAAGTGTTTCGGGGGTAGGCGGAATTGGGGTGGATGGGGTGAAGGAGGTGGGGTGAAGTGGTGAGGGTCCTGGGGGCTGGGGTGTGGTTTCGGCGGGCGAGGGGGATTTGGGGAATAATATATAGCTTTTAACTGAAGCAAAACGTTACTGAGCATCGCTCAGTGTCCAGGTACTATATATTATTGTATCTAAATGCAATTTAGTTGAATTTCTGTTGAGTCGGCTAGTACCTATACCTAGGTATAAATATCAACTATAATTACAAAAGTTTCAAAACTATCATCGAAATGTTAATATTAATTGAAATGTATTAACAATAACACTCTCTGTATCTTCAGAAATGCAAATAAATCTTACCCTAAGTCGAGTAATCATTGCTTCTTCATCATCTAAAGATTGGCCTTGCTGATGAAGTAATCTCTTGGCTAAGGATCCTTCATACAGTTTTTGAAATATGTCTTTGTCACGAATATATTTAAAAATTGTAGCAGCCTTTGATAATTTATCTTCGAAATCCGATTCTGAAATTACTCTTGAGGATTTTTTGAGAACATCTTCACAATAATTTAATAGCTATAAAAAAACAAAAAAAAAGACAATATTAATACGATTAATCAAATTTTATGAATGTGTTGCGTACAGTGATAGTTGGTGTATTAAAGAGCAAGATGTCGCTGGCGAAACACAACCTTAAATGAGGACTATACTAAACGCCTTGAAAATATATAAGGACATTGATAGAGAAATCAAACGGAACTCAATTCAACCATCTAACCTATTATATTTTGTTAAATAAAAGATTGAAAAAAGTTTAATTGTTGTTGTTAATAACAACCCCAACAAATTCACGTCGAGGTCACTCGATCACGAGGTCAGGTGTGATTTATTACAGACGCACATGTTTATTCTAAAACTGTAATAAATTTTCATTGTCCATGAAAAACTTTGTTAAATAAAAGTTTGAAATTTTAATTGTTGTTGTTAATAAAAACCCCAACAAACTCACCTCGGGGTCACCAATTTGTTGAAGTTTTTTACTAACAATAACAATTAAAAAAATTTCAAACTTTTATTTAACAAAATATAATATAACAACTGGTTAGATTGTGGAATTGAGTTCCGTTTGATTTCACTCTCAACGTCCTTATATATATATTCAAGGAGGTTATTATAGTCCTCATTTAAGCTTATGTTTCGCCAGTGACATCTTCCGATTGAATACACAAGCTATCACTGTAAGAAACAAATGCAAACAAACAAATAACTTACTAAATCAAGTGAAGCGCAATTTGTATCTGGATTTGGTTTGTGATTTATTACAGCGGCGCATGTCTCATCTAAAACTTTTAGAAATTTTCCATCTCCGTGAAAAACTTGTCCAATGAACTCATAATTCTTGGCATGAAAAGCCATTATCCTATTTACAAATTCCTCTGGGGATTTTGGTCCTTCTGGCCCAGGAGCTGAAATTTGAAGTAAAATTGCTTCATGCTGCCTCATATATTCTTCAAACTGTTTAATAACAGGAGGAAGTCCTCCTTCGACAGATTTCACTAGGCCATAGAGCAAAGATAGATCTGACCATCGTTCTTCAGCTATTATCGGGGAACATTCCTCCAGCAACCGTGGTAAAACATTGGAAATGAGAATTTGCTCAAATTTTGCTCCAAGTTCGATATGAGAGCTAAAAATAAGAAAAAATATTTATTAATTATTGAAAACACCTTCTTGAATGTATTGATTAGCGGATTTTGAATACAACCTCTGATCGATGGATTGTGAGCACCGTAGATTCTCTTCCTCTCGAAGTTTAGTCACCTTTTGCATATATTCAATCATGTTCCCTTCCGAGAGAAACCTCTCGGATACCTTATGATAATACTCGACACTCGCAACAAGGAAGGGCGTTTCAAATCCATCTTTATAAAACTAAAAAAATAACCGGAACTTATTAATGATTATTTCTTTTTACTTAACGATACAGGGTATAGTGAAGTATTGTAATCGTGCAAGAAAAAAGTG
The DNA here is from genome assembly GCA_023213315.1 of Euborellia annulipes. Lineage (NCBI taxonomy): Eukaryota > Metazoa > Arthropoda > Insecta > Dermaptera > Anisolabididae > Euborellia > Euborellia annulipes. The sequence goes on from JAKCPI010017383.1 coordinate 11,543, forward strand.
GGTTTTTTTTTGTTATTTTTTTTCGAAATATCTCAAAAACGACAGAAACTATTTTGAATAAAATAATTGATAAAAAATCCCTCTGCCCCCCACCCCCACCCCCGTGGATCCGCCCTTGATCCTGTATAATATGGAGTCAATTTTTCGGCTTAAATTAAATACTTCGGGTCTGTCTAAACTACCACCAAAATATACAACTTTTCATGAATTTAGAGCATTAATTTATTTATGTTTAATTAGGGCCATGTTTTGGACCATATTTAACACAAATTATTTTTTATCTCGAAAACCAATAGAAATAGGTATAAGACAATATTAATAAAAAAGTATTTTAATAAAAGGGCGGTTCTAAAAACTTGTTAATATACAGGGCGTTTTATTTAAAAAATAAAGTTGCTACGACTTTTCGATGGAAGCCGAAACGTCGCAATGCTGAAAATATTTTAGATCGATAGAACATGTAAAAAAATATATGCTGCTAAATTTTCAGAAAAATCTTGAGATCCGTTTTCCATAAATGTCTAACGTGCCATCGACCGTGAACCACCCTGTATAAAATACTTAAATGTTTTAAAGAAATTTATAATTTTATGTCGTGCCGCATTCATTGCAGTACACTGGACCGCATAGGGCCCGCGGGTTGGACAGCCCTGATATACACTCTGTAGACATTTTTATTTTGAACGTTAAATGAAAAAATATATTTTGAAACAAATGAAAGTAAATTAAATTATACTAACCAACATCTTTCCATAATCTTTCTTATAAGTTTCCACATCAATAAATGACTGAATGGCTTCTCTGATTATAGTTGAATAATCTTCTCCAGAATCAGCGGTTCTATCCAGGTGGATACCTTCAAAAATTCCATCAAATATTTTTTTATGAAAAAATCTCATCACCTTCTCTTTCCATAATTCTAGACCTGAGAATAAAAAAAAAAAAAAAAAAAAAAAATTATAATTACAAACTTTTTAAAAATTTATTTAAAATAATAATATGTTTGAAAGATCTTACCCAATTCTCCAACGCCTTTTCGATTTCCAGCTCCAGTATAAGAATTGTCAGTTAAAACCTCTGCTAGTTCATTTCTCCTGTCTTTATATATTGTATTTAAAGACCTAAAAATGTAATCTTAATTAATAATATAATTTTATAAAAATACTTATATTTTGGGGTGTGGATGTGGGGGGAGGGGGACTGACTACTCGGGTCTATTTGGTAATTAATTTAAATATACCTAGATACTACTACCATTCAAATAAAATTGTTTAATATACTAAGTATATGCAAAAAATTAAAATAAATAAATAAGTAAAGATCTATTTATACGACTGCTTTCACACTAGCGACTAAATCTCGTAGCCGTATATAACAGTCAATTCAAAAAGTCCATAGGATGACACATAGTTACTAGTTACTAGAATTTTTGCATATGATTTTTATTTAGTATTAACCTTCAAACGATACGTGTACAAATTTGACAGCAATCTGACTATTGATTCGTGAATTATAGCATTTTGTGTGAAGCAACTTTTGTTGTTGAAAAAAATGGAAAAATGTGAATTTCGAGTTTTAATAAAGCATTGCTTTTTGATGGGAACAAATACAGTGGAAACCAAACAATGGCTTGATAAACATTATCCGTACTCTGCTCCATCGAGACACATGGTGGACAAGTGGATTTCTGAATTTAAACCTGGTCGTGCCAGACAAATGATGAAGAGCGAAGTGGACGCCCAAATGAGGCTGTTATTCAAGAAAACATAAAAAAATCCACAAATTGGTTATGAACGATCGCAAATTGAAGGTGCCGATCTATCGGACATTGTAAAGATATCAGATAGTAGTGGTTTTACCATTTCACACGAACATATGGGTATGCGAAAGCTCTGTGCAAAGTGGGTGCCGCGTGAGCTCACAGTCGACCAAAAACAACAACGAAGCGGTGCTTCAGACGAGTGTTTGGCGCTGTTAAACCGGAATAAAATAGAATTCTATCGTCGATATGTGACAATGGATAAGACATGGCTCCACACTTACAACATGTTATTACTAGGGGTTATAACTTATGGCTTAAAATTTAGAAATTTCATTAAATTCTGAATAAAATAAGAGCCATTTGCTAGTTCCTATTTTCCCCTATTCTCGGTGTTAGTGCCTATTTCATCCATTTAATGCCTTTTTTAGTGCTTATTACTACTAAATGGTAATTTACATTTTTTACCATACATTTTCTAAATTTAAAATGTTTACTTGAAATTAAGTGACTATTTTTACATGAAATGCATTTTTAAGTGCTTAATTGTCTAACTAATTTAAAGATTATTAGAGTCTCTTAATCCGAGCCCTAGTTAATACAAATTCTGTTTATTGAAATATTAAATTGAAAGTTTTTGTGCCGTGGGTAGCAGAATTTTTATATATTGAAGGAGATGTGAGAGCGTGTCTCATTTGAAATTTTAGTAGACAAATTTACTAATTTTAAAATAAATTATATATCAATATATATTTAATTTTTTGAAAATAATTCACCCGGCAAAAATTATTATTTTTTTTTTGAATTTAAGAAAAATATAAGTTCTTGAAATTTTAGTAGATAAATTAATTTTTGAATAAATATATTTAATTGAATGTAATGGAAGGCAGCCCAGAGGTAGTGAGGAAAGAAAAAATTAACACATATCAAATAAAGTGTAATTTATTAGAATCCTTCCTCCTTTCCTTTCAAACCGACATTTCGGAGGATGTTTCCCTCCTTCTTCAGGGTTTCAAAGGGTCAATGAATGAAACAAATAAAATGTTTCCTTCTTCTCTCCACAGTAGTGTTCAAAAACTTTCTTAATTTTTAACAAAGGCATAGAAAAACAATTTTTTTCCTCCTTTTCTTAATTAGATCTATCTAATGCCGTAGGCACACAGGGTACTGGGTAATTCCTATGCACTCTGCTAATATTTACAATATATAAAAATACTTACACATATAGCTCATCCAAATCCCTCATTGCTTGCCTAAATTGGATCCAAATTTCATGATATAATCTGAGTTGGAATTTTTCACCATCTTGTTGAAACGTTTCTACAATTTGTTTCACATGATTTGTTAAAATCGATTTTGTTGCGACCCACAATTCTTCATCATATTGATGGGGAAGTGTCGAGCAAAGGGTTTTTATATCCCTAAAAAAAAAAAAAATATTTATAAATATTTTTATTTATAAAACATAAGTTGGTACATTTCAATGAGAAAATTTTTGCTAAAATCAGACAGTCTTATAACTAAAAAAAAGTGCATTATATGAAAACAAGTTTCAAATAAAAGTTTATTTATATCAGGAGTGAAATTAAACTATGCTATTGTTTATTTACCTAGAACAAGCTTTCAAGGGTATTTCAAAGTCAAGTTCTGTTTTTTAAGTAGAAACCTATATATTTTGGTGGTTAAAAAAAATATTAAATCACTTAGATCTCAGAAAAACCCTAATAATTATTTTTAACAATTATTCAGCTTAATTATCAAATAAAATGTTTAAATAAATAATTATTTTGTTTATTTGATGTCGAATAAAAAAATAGTTCTTATAAAAGTTGTTCAGTTTTTTTTTTGTAGATTCAGAATATATAAACAAATAAATAGGTTTCTATTTGAAAAACAGAACTTGACCTTAAAATACCCTTGAAAGCTTGTTCTAGGTAAACAAACAATAGTGTACTTTAGTTTCCCCCTCCATATAAATAAACTTTTATTTGAAACTTTTTTTCACATAATGCACTGTTTTTGAGTTATAAGACTGTCTCAAAATAATAAACTCACCCGGTATACTTAATATTGTTAAGGGAGAATGGTGTGGGTTCTTGGTGAAACATTTTGAATAAAGTAAAGAAAATTTTAAAAAGTTTCTTAAATTTTTCTTTACTTTATTTAAATTTAAAATGAGTATCTTTTTTTGAAAATAATTTTTTTCAAAATTACAACTCACAGTATAAACCAAATATATGAAGAATTTATATTTAAGGTCTCTAGACTAGGATTTTAATAGACTAATTTTATATTCCATATTAGAGGGCCTCGTTCCCCCAGGAGTTGAACCCGAGTACTATACACGCTTGCCGGGCACGTTAGCTCCGCCCTCAAGACAAAAACACATTCTGACATGCAATATAAAATTATTCTATTAAAATCTTAGATTAGAGACCTTAAATATAAATTCTTATCTTGATATGTTTCTTATATACTGTGAGTTGTATTTTTGAAAAAACGCCGTGTTAATTATTTTAATTTTAAATAAAGTAAAGAAAATTTTGAAAAATTTAAGAAACTTATTAAATTTTCTTTACTTTAAATATACCTACATATTGCAGAAACATAAATTATTATTTGGATTACTTACTCTTTTCTTTCATTGAGTGTCGATTCTGGTACTTTTACGGAATTAATATAATCTTGAACTGTTATTTGTATACGACCCCAGTACTCATCAAAATTAACTTCATTGTAAGGCTTTAAACCCTTACGCAGGGTTTTGATAAATTCACTATGCGCCATTTTGAATAGATAAAAATTCCTGAAAAAAAATATATATATATTAGCAATCAAATATAAAATAATAATAATAGTATGCTAGGGCTTGTCTAACGATGGGATGCACATGATCCACCAATATTAAAACAAACTGAAGCAAAAAGTTCCAGAATATTTGCTTAAATAAAAGAAAAATTATGTGTTATTTTTTTCTAACAGAACAGAAAAATAATAAAAATACATCGAAATATGCAATGGCTGATAATCGATCACCTCTACATACAGAATTTAATAACAGAAAAAGAATTAATTCCTTTCCTTAAAATTATTTGTTTAAATCACATCATTTAAAACCGGAAATATTTTAACCGCCCTCGCATATCTTGAGGAAATACATGTTTGAAGGGAAAAATCGATCTATCGGAAAAAATAAATAAGAATATTCATAAAAGGATTACCTAATGGGAAACTAAACTTGTAAATGATCACAAAATAGCAAGAAAAATGTGAAAATAATTTACAAATAAAATATTCGAAGCACTCTGGTCAACTAGAAAATTTAAAATGAGAGATCAAAAAAATTTACCAATGAAGAAGTTTCGCCGCCAGGGTAGGTAGTTTTCAAATTAAAAATATGCCATTTGGAGGGAAGTTTAAAAAATGAATAAAAATCTAATAAACCACTTGGTAATCCCAACCTTAAAGTTAATAATTATTTTTAACAATTATTCAGCTTAATTATCAAATAATAATGATTAAATAAATAATTATTAAATCGAAAAGTCAAAACAATGAATTTTGGCAAAACCTTCACGTGCTAATATTCAACCTAATTGAATACTACAATTTGTGACTTTAATTGAGTCCATGGGTTCCGTAGTCTTTACCTGAGGACCCTTTGAAGCCACGCTTGCCCCGAGAGCGATTACAATACTTTACCCATGCTTTGCATTGGATAAAGTAAAAAACACTAGTCATGGCCTAACTATGGGCAGTCTTACTATCTGTGATATTATCTATTTTGTTGACTATTCTATTTATTATATATTTGTTATAGAAGCCTCTTTACAGCTTCACTGTCGTATTGTTATTTCTTATATAGTTTATCTCTTGTTGAATTTTTTATACATTTATTTTAGTTTTCTGTTTTTCGATATAGTTTATTTCACATATCTATTAGAAGCCCCTTTACAGCTTCATTATTGTATTGTTATTTCTTATATAGTCTATCTCTCGTTGGATTTTTATACATTTATGTATCGTTAGATATATGGAAGTTCAAAAAAAAAAAAAAAAAAAATAGAGAATATAATAGAAATCCTAGGCGCTAATGACCTTAGCAGTCGATGTGCCTTTAAACCCCCAAATAATAATAATAATAAGTAAAAAACTGAACAACTTTCATAAGAACTATTTTTTTATTCGACATCAAATAAACAAAATATTAAATCAATTATATCTCTTATTATTTTTAACAATTATTCATCTTAATTATCAAATAATAATATTTAAATAATTAATTATTAAATCGAAAAGTCCCAACAATGAAATTACGTGTTTATAATGATCTTAAAACTTCATTATACTCAGATTTAAGAGATTATTTTCTACTTATTAGAACAACTAAAAATTCTTGAGTTTAAAAAAGTTTATTTCTCGTGTCAATCCAGTAAATAGTTATATTCTATTACCATAATAAAAATGGATCATTTTTTGTTGAAGACAGAATTAAAATGGTCTTAATTTATGCGGTGAATGTGGAAGAAAAGTGCTATGGGGCTGCCATTGAAATGCATGCCGAGCATTTCCTGACAGGGATACACCCTCAGGAGCTTCATTTTTTCGTGTTGTAAATCTGTTAAAAAAACATCAGGAAATGTAAAGGGTACGAAGAAACTGAAACATGCCAAAATAACGAAATTTAAACTGGAATTCATCCAGAAAACTTGAGATAACACTCTGGAATATCACAGAACAGTGTGGAAAATTTATTGGATTATTTATTATTATTATATTATTTATTAAATAATTATATATTTGATCATTATTATATGATAATTAAGTTGAATAATTGTTAAAAAATAATTATTAGTTTTTTTTCAGAGATATAATTTATTTAATGTTTTTTTTATTTGATGTTAAATTGAAAAAAATAGTTTTTATGAAAGTTGTTCAGTTTTTTCGTAGATTCAGAAAATGTAAACAAATAAATAGGCTTCCATTTAAAAAACAGAACTTGACCTTGAAATACCATTGAAAGCTTGTTCTAGGTAAACAAACAATAGCGTAGTTTAGTTTCCCCCTCCATATAAATAAACTTTTATTTAAAATAAAGCACATTTATTTCATATAATGCACTGTTTTTGTGTTATAAGACTGTCTCAATATAAAAAACTCACCCTTAGTATATGCAATTCTATTGATATAATGTTAAATATTTATTTAATGAACGAATTCATGGAGTTGGAGAAACTTTTTTAGAATTATATTTACACAATGTGTGAAGGCCCTGTTGCTAGCTTGTAATTTTTAATTTAATTTTTCCTTAAATTATTATATTTATAAGATTGGATTTGAAAATTCATTCGAGTGTCTATTTTTTGCTATTGAAATGGTTCATATTTTGTCTTTTTGTTGAACATAACAACACAGAATGTATTTTTTTAAATTAACCTCATGTAAGGGTTCAAAACGTCCCTAGATGGCGATAAACAATTTAAGAATTAGTAGCACGTGTTCTATTCAACAAAAGAAAAAATATAACAACCATTTCAAGCCCAGAAAACATACTTGAACAATTCAAAACAAATAAATTAAAAACTTTTATCATGGATAATTCAATTGCAAAAAACTCACGTTTTTATATTAATTATGAATTATCATTTTTTTTAATTTTAGATAAACTTAACCTAACATATACGATTACATTTGAATCCTATTTATTTTATACTAGCTTCAATATATATCAACTCTTGTGAATTAATTGTAATAGATTGATGAAGAGGACAAAGTATATCTCTTTATGAATGAATTTAAAAAATTTATTTTTCCAGCAGAAGACAATAATTTATTGTCCCCTTCTGCTACTCAATTATTCGGCAAAAAGAACCTTTTAACTTAAATTAAAATAAAGTTTTTGTCTTGTAAAAATTCAATAAATAAGGTAAAAATAGTCATTTGGGGAGAATTATCCAATTAAAAAATTTAAAAATAATAAACTTTTAAAGTTTATTATTAGATTATAGAAAATTTAGGTTTAATTGGGCCCAAAATAGGTTTTAAATAATTTCAATGAGCTGAAATTTACTAGATTTCAAAACAATATAACAATGGGTTTTCAAATGATTTTGTTTTCTTTAAAGAACTCTACGGGCTAATTGAATTTTGGTTTTAATCTTTAAAATTTATTTTTAAAGAAATTCCAAAAGCTAATTAATTCCTTTGAGTTAGTTTAGTTAGTATAGTTTCAATAATTCTTTTGAAATGGCTGAGAGTCTTAAATACAATAGAAAAAAGAATAGGTGAGATTCCCAAGGTTATTTTTAAGAAAAATGATTTTTTAATAACAATTTATTATAAATTAAATATTTTCAATCTATATATATAATCTAAAGCTTGGCTGAAACTTTTTTATTTTTTTCTACCCTATTAAAGACGGTTTTCAGAATTTTTTTCAAATTTTTTCACCCAACCCAAAAGTTAAGAATTTTTTGAAATTAAAAGCTTTTATAAATAACCATAACTTTTTCAAAAATTTAGTTATCATGACGATTTTTTTTAATTTTTGGTTTTAAATGTTATTTAAAAAAATAGATAATTTTTTTAAATCTTTGTTGCAGTAGTAAATTGTTCTTCAACAATAATTTGGTTAGAAATATTGAGAATGAATGACGCTCAAAAATCTTACAATAATGTTCGTAGCCTTCACATTTTCCAGATTATACAACACAATAAAAGTCCCAACAATGAAAATAAGTCTTTATAATGATATTAAAACTTGGTTATACTCAGATTTAAGAGACTATTTTCTACTTAATAGAACTACTTAAAATTCTTGATTTTAAAAAAGTTTATTTCTCGTGTCAATCCAGTAAATAGTTATAATGTAATGCCATAATAAAAATGGACCATTTTTTGTTGCAGATAGAATTGAAATGAAGATAAAAGTAAATCAGAACAGTGTCGTAAAATTATTAAATTATCATTAAATTATTTATTTAATAATTAAATATTTGATCATTTTTACTTGATAATTAAGTTGAATGATTGTTAAAAATAATTGTTAGAATTTTTTTTAGATTAAATTCATTTAATATTTTTAATTATTTGATGTCGTATAAAAAAATAGTTAAATAAAAGTTGTTTAGTTCTTTTTGTAGATTCAGAATATGTACAGAAACATATAGGTTACCATTTAAAAAACAAAACATAACCTCGAAATATCCTTGAAAGCTTGTTCTAGGTCGACAAACAATAGCTTAATTTAGTTTCCGCATATATATATATATATAAATAAATAAAATTTTATTAGAAACTTTTTTCATATAATGCACTGTTTTTTAGTTATGAAGACTATCCCAAGATAAAAAAAATCACCCGGTATATACCTACGCATTTACACCGAACACATAAATTCATGCTCGACTAAAAATTCTAATCTACTTAAATAAATAAATATATTCATAAATAACTTACCAAATGGAATAGAACGATAGAAGCTGGTAGATACCCGATTCAACACAAATTTGCACGGAAATTGAGAAAATAAAACAAGTTCTCAAGTTAATACAAGTACAAGATGAGATTTTATACTGTGATGTTGGAAATAATTTGCCTAGGTAGTAAACTTTCGACACCAGGGGGCGGGGGGTGGAGGGGGTGGAGGGGGGGGGGGAAGGGTATTTTGGAAATTGGCGCTTAAAAAAGTAGACCCACAACGTTGCTTTTACCAAAATTAATTTTGATTATATTTAAGAGATTTTTCTATTAATATTTAAAATACTTAAAAAAAAACTATTTTCATAAAATTATTTTTAAAATAAAAACTCTAGAGAAAAAAATAATTATCTTGAATAGGAATTGTAATTTTTCTATTTTGGAGGGAAATTACAAAAACAACTGTTTAAGGAACCTACGCGGAAATTTTAATAATTTAAATAAATATTAATTTTGATGATATTTAAGAGATTTTTTATACTTCTCGTATTCTATAAACTCTAAAGATAGATTTTGCTAGCTATAAGATTTAAAAAAAATTTAACATTTTTTAGTACCCATCTAAAAACTCTTCCTGGTAAATTAACTTTATAAGGGAGCATCTTAAAGAGTTATAGCCTTTAAAACATGACCAAAATCCACCTATAAGTATTGAAAATTAAATAGTTCACAAAAATACACTTAGATGCCTCTTCCTAAACTATTAATTATAGGTAATTAAAAGTTTTAAGGTAGTTCTTTTGCGACAATACTAGCAAAAAGTTAATGCTAGAGTATATAGAACAGACAATAAGTATTCATAGTTCATAAGCCCAACATTTTTTGCTGTTTGTGTACCAATTCTAGCCAATCCCGTGCTCGTTTGATATATTTGGCACCATTGTAAGAGATTCATTATTTTTATATTAAAATGACAGATTAAATACATTTTAAATTTCTATAAAAATCGTTTTGTTATTTTTTAACAAATGTAATCAACGCCTACGTTACACCTTATGAAAATTATAATTTTGAAAAAATCTAGCGCATGCATCTTTCGCTGGTTAAATAAATGGGCTGTTGCCAAAATGTTTTTAGTGAGAATTTTTTTTTTTTTATACATTTTTCATTATTTATTCATTATTATCTTAGATACTATGTTGTAACTATGAATCAAAATTGTCTTAAAATATGTATTGGTTATTGTTTGATGTTGGTTTAGTTTCTTATAAAAATTGTAAGAAGGGTTTCTTAGTTATAATTAAATATGTATGTAAATTTTCCGATATCCCGTATAGTGCAATGCTAAAGATCCCAAAAAACTCTATTTTTGAAATTAAATATCTCCGGAACTGTATTGTTCATAAATTCGTTTTGCCACCAATCGATGCAGAAGTATATAAATAATTATATATCTAAATTTCAGAATAATCCTAAGTAAACGCATTTGGCGGAACAACTACCTTAAAGTTGACTTTATGATTAAGCAAATTGAATTCCTAGTAAATTTATTAAAAGATGAAGGAAAGTATTAAAAAAATAAATAAATAAAAAAATCTAGTAAAACACCCCCTAACGAGAAAAAGTTAAGCAATTATAACCAGGGGCGTGCTGGCCCGCCGGGACACCGGGCAAATGCCCGGTGGGCCGCTGCCTGCCACATTAAAAATTAAGAATTTTTTAAAAGAACAAGATCTTTGACGCCGATTCATTTTCAAGGGCCACTTGCCTATTCGATGATTATAGCAAAAACCTTCCTTTTAGTTTTAAAGTTCCTCTCCTTCGTAATTCATGCCCTTCGGTCTCCATCTCGATCACTTGCGAGAGCCCTTTGGTTCTCCTTTTTATCTATTCTTTTATTTTTCGCCGGTGGTCCTGCTATATTCGGTGATATTGTCAGTTGCAAAAAACAGGAGGGGGAGTAGAAGGTCTTTTACAATGTTTTTCACAGATGTGGGTATTCTATGACCGACTCTGGCGCCTGGTCTCACAAAGAAGTTTCCAAAGTTATTCATTAAGTCACGTCTGTTCTCGGTCCAATTAGACACAACACAAGACATATCTGTTAAAGATCAGTGCTCAGTAATAATTCGATATATTACAAATAATGAAATAAAAGAAACTTTACATGCTTTGAAAAGTTGCAATGATTCGACTGGACAAGGCATGATGACACTCCTTCAAGATGTACTTAAAGAAAACTACTTGGATCTTCAAAATTGTATCGGAAATGCAACTGATGGAGCAGCCAACATGAGTGGTCAGTATAATGGATTTGCAGCTTGGTTAAATCAACATTCGCCTGGACAAGTTCATGTTTGGTGTCATAGTCATGTATTAAACCTAGTGCTGAGTGATTGCACAGAATCGTTAATTCCATCAGCAACCTTTTTTGAGCTTTTGAACTCGGCTGCAGTATTTTTTAAAGAATCTCATAAAAGGATGGATATTTGGAGGAATACGTCAAACAAAAAATTACAGGCAATTGGTGTAACCAGATGGTGGTCCAATAATGCAGCTCTTACTAAAATTTTTGGTAATTTGAAATCTAGTGAAAACGGGCTTTATATTGAACTCATCGCTTCACTTTTGGATATTGAAACAACTTCAAACTTTAGTGCTGACATAAGAGTCAAAGCTAGAAATTTAAAAGAAGCTTTTTAACATATGAAACCATTTTATTAGCACAAATTTTTCTGAGAATTTTCGATATCAGTGCAATGGTCTTAATGATAGGTGGCGTCTGTGTATACATCGAGGTATAAATCGAGTGCGTTATTTGGTGTTTTTTTTCTGAAAATATCTTCCATTTTGTTCTAGAAATTGAGTTGTTTATAATAAGTGTTTATTAGCGGTGATTTTAATGTAAAAATTGTGATTTACAAACGGTTTTTGAAGTTTTTACATCAAAATTCAGACTTTTTTAACCTAAAAACCTCCCATCCTGCCACGTGTGTGGTGCGTTGCTCCGAGGTTGAGCTAGACAAATCTCTAAACATTTTGAATATATTGAATATATTAATATACATTCTTTATATTATTATATTATAATTATTATTATTATATATATTGTATATTGTTATTATAATATTGACATTTATTCATAAAATATGGTACTGTTGGACAGTGAATGTTGCCTCAAGTGCCAAAAAGAGATTGACTTGACAAAGAATGCATTTAAATGTGCAAAATGTGATATTCCGATTCATGATTAATGCATGAATCTCTCAAAAAATGAAGAAAAACTCATGAAGAATCAAAGGAAGAAAAAGGTATTTTTCTGTTTCCGCTGTGATGGCAAGACGGACAGTGATGCTGGCGAATTGATGAAGAGATTGGATGAATACAGTAAATCTCTTGAAGACTTTAAGTCTGAAATGAAACAAATGATAATCTCTGAAGATATGACTGAGGACATTATTTCGGAAATGAGCGAAAGAAATAAATGTTCAAAAAACCTCATTCTACACGGACTGGATGAACTCAAGTCGGAAAATTTAAAAGATCGAATTAATCATGACAAAGTCAAGGCGACTGAAGTGATCCAACACCTGAGCCGGGACACTGACTTAACTGGGTCAATATTTATCAGATTGGGTAAATCTAGTACCCAGTCAAAGCCAAGACCTCTCAAAATCATATTTAGAAAAGACGGTGAAGCATTGAATATTTTGAAAAAATTAAAAACAGCAAATTTACCAAATAATATAGCTATATCAAGAGACCGCACTCTAAAGGAAAGGGACTATTTAAAGAGTCTCAGAATGAAACTTGATCAACTTAATAATGATGATAAAGACGCATATACTATAAGGTATGTACAAAACACTCCCAAAATAGTCAAAAAAACTCCAAAAAACACAGAATAGGGCAGCTACAAGTTTATTATCAAAATGTCAATGGATTACGAACTAAGCTGCCCTCTCTGAGTCAATCTATTACGTCGTTTGATTATGATATCTTGCTATTTACGGAAACTAATCTCTCTGAAGATATAAGTGATTCTGAACTCGGCTTACCCTCTTATAATGTGTATCGATGTGATAGAAATTCCAAAACCAGTCATAAAAAAACTGGCGGAGGAGTTCTAATTGCAATCAAAAAAAGGTTTCACTCTACTTACATATCGTCCGAGTTTGATCAGATTGAGCATCTGTTTGTATCGATCTCCTGCGGAGCAACTAGTAATGCCCTTATAGGATGTGTCTATTTACTTCCCGATTCTGCTTTCGACAAGTACGGCTTGCACTGCAGTGCAGTCGAAAAGATATGTTCAACTTACAAATTTTGTAATATTCTTATTACTGGTGACTACAATCTTCCTGCTCTTTCCTGGGACTCTGCAATTCATTATGGTGGCTCCAACACTGAAAACCTTATAATGGAATTATTGTCATCCTTGGAGTTGTATCAAGTGAATAAAATCTATAACCACCAGGACAAGATTCTTGATCTGGTTATGTGCTCGGATCTGGATAGTATAGTGCAACGTTGTGATGATGATCATGCTATTGTTAATGTCGACAAATATCACCCTGCTCTACATATTTCTTTTGCTATTATATCTATTAAATTACTTGATTTATCCTACTATATATATGACTATAATAACTGTGATTTTATTAACATTTCAAACATAATCAGTACTATTGACTGGTCTTGTCTGTTTTGTAACCTTGGTACTGACGAATCATTTACTTTATTTAATAATATCTTGATCGATTTACTCAAACTTAATACACCCACTAAACTTGCTAAACATTCCAACTTCCCTAAATGGTATTCTTATGAATTAAAATCCTTAATTAGAAAGAAAAAATTACTGCATAGGACCTACAAAAGGTCTTATTCAACGGAATTTTGATGTAATAAAAATTGCAGCAGATAATTTTGTCCATTGGGTAAATGAACAATTTTCTCTAAAAGACTTAGATATAGAAGCACAATATCAACTACCTACTAAAAGAAAACGAATTGTTAAAAGAATGGTTGGCGAATTAATCCCTGATCAGCCAATTGACGATGCCATTGCGAGATTTGAAGTGGAAGTATACAATGCAATTATGGACACCATTGTAGAAAGCATGAACACCCGATTTGATAAAAACAAGGACTTATACTTCGATCTGTCATTTTTATCTCCAGCTGCTTTTCCTGCAATAAAAAATGGGAAGCTGCCAGATGTTGCATTTCATGTTCTTTCTAACAAATTAGTGAAGATTGATCCAAATATTACAATAGATCTTCTGCAAAAAGAGTTAATACATTTTGCGCATAGCTGGGAAAACTTGAAGAAATCTGCCGAAGAAGAAGCTGTGTATTTTAAAGAAGAAGACTTTACCGATAGTGACTCAGACTCAGACTCAAGTGACGAAAGATCTGAAATTAAAAAATCCGAACCAGGAACAACTGAAATAAAGTGCAAGAACTGCAGAGAATGCGTCATTTGCTGCTTTAAATTTCTCATGCAATACAATTTGTATAGCAAAGCATACAAACATTTAACTGTGGCGTATAAATATCTTTTAACCCTTCCCGTAACACAAGTGTCATGTGAGAGATCATTTTCAGTCCTAAAGTTTATAAAAAATAGGTTAAGAAATTCTTTATCTGATGAACATTTGGAAGCTTTTATTTTGATGTCTGTTGAAAAATTTTTTTTGAGTGTATTGGACAGTGATGAGATTATTGACAAAGTGGCCAAACAAAGTGAATTATTACGAAAGCATCTATCACGAGACGTCCTGTGTTAATGTAAACAGAGGCGTATTTTCGGGGGTCCATGGGGTCTGGATCCCCCCCCCCCAAAGCTCTAAGAATTTTTTATTTGTTATTTGAAATATATAAATATATGGTAGGTAATATTGTATTTTATTATTATATTTTTCCACTTTTTTAATTACTCTTATTATATGTTTATGCTAAGATGTCATCCGAAATTGGTCCACCAGGATACACCACCTACACGGAGTCGCGGCGGCCATTTGGCTGAAATTATATTCCAAACATAATGTCATCGAATATTCTTTAAAATAAAATAAAAATTGTGGCAATATCACTTAAAGTGTTTTTTTTTTTTTATTTTATTTTAAAGTTCGACCGCTCTTAATGAAAAAACCTGTATAATGTATTAAATTGAAAGTTTTTGCCGAGAGTAGCAGAATTTTTATATATTGAAGGAGACAATAAAAGGGTGGGTCTCTGCAGGAATTATAAAATTTATTTATTTATAACGAGACTATAGTTTCGAGGGCTTTGCTCTCTTCATTAGTCTATTACAATGTATTCACAGGAGATTCATAAATTAATTCCTGTGAATACATTGGAATAGACTGATAGTGGGCAAAGCCCCCGAAACTATAGTCTCGTTATAAATAAATAAAATTTATAATTCCAGCAGAAGACCACTCTTTATTGTCTCCTTCAATGTATAATGTATATTAAAAAAAAAATATAAGTTATATTAAATTTTTGTATTTTTTCAATAATAGACACCTCCCAGAAGAAAATTGTAAATACGCCACTGAATGTAAGTAACATTTACCTACTGTGTTAGATCTTACATAGATTTATGTCGCTATTAAATAACACGTTTGCTCAATGTTGATTATTAAATTTTGATTATAGAATCGACCGCCTATACATAGCATCTAATTGAAATAATCTTTCGTCTGATATTTTCAAAACACAGATTTTCTTTTAACGACTAGTTTACAAACACCAATACTGTTTCTGTGGTATTTCATGAAATGAATAAATAAGCATTATTAACAAATTAAAAAAAAATTAAGTGGGCTGAAATTGTGTGGCATATCCAGGGCCGGGCCGTGCCAGCCAGCACGCCCCTGATTATAACTAATCAACAGATTTCCAATTAAAAGTTCTTAACACTACGGTTTTGCGAGTTTATTTATTTATTACATTTTCAAGAAATTTATTTTGAAATAAATAAATAATAAATATGTACCTAAAGTAGCTATTTAGTATACAAATCTATATGAACTAATTTTTTGTCAACTTTTCAGCTCTCAGAAATTTTTTCAAGTATTTTCCAAGAATTTCAAAGTTGTCTTAAATTACAATTAAACGTAATTACTTGCTTTGGTAATTACTTATTTCTGAAAATGTAATTATAATTTATTTTCCAAACGTATATATATATAGCATATAGGTAAGTAAGTATATACCGGATGATTCACAATGGGTGTAAATAAAATAAAGTAACAACTTTGGAAATTTTATGAGAAGGTTATTTATTTCAAATAAAAAATGTTAAATGAACATCGATAGATCCTTTATAAAAATACAGCTCATCAAAAATTTATTTTACAATATCTATAGGTATAGGTTTACATAATTTATTCTATTAAGTGTTAAATAGTTTTATTTTTTCATGAAATGAAAGGTATGCATTCAATCAAGTCTATTTACCGGGTTAAGATTAATTTTAAGTGATAATATGTGTTTTACTTAATTACTTCAGGCCACTTAGTGATTTGGAATTGCGTTAGTTATGTTGATAAATCTTTAAACCCGTCTTTCTTGAAAACCATTTATCAGAGACATTTCATTCAATGGATCTTTTTTGTTGAGAATTAAATTTTCTACAAATTTATTCTCTAGTATTATTCATTTAAGTTAATATTTTAGCCAATAAAAGAATTTAAATGTGAATTATCACATAAAATTGACTTTCTAAACACATCATTTTGTTAATTTTCAACTTGCAAGATTTAAAATTAAAAATTTTACTATCTAGTAACTACGAAACCCTTTGTTATGAGAGTCTGACTCGTTTATTATTATTTTTTTTAAATTAAATTACTTGAAGTTGTCATCAATTTCTTTTGGATACGAGATATAGTATTGGTGATACAAAAAACTGTTAATGGGCTTTTTTATAGGAAATTTAATAAACTATATTTTTTATCTGAACAATTTTTTCTTATCAGTTATAGTTTTCGAGATTAGGCAAAAAACTGAAAAATTGTACCTTGTGCAGTTCGAGCGCAATAGATATTGACATGGAATTTTATAGTATGTTTAATCGGAGGCCGTAATAAGCATCTATACCAAAATACTAGATATTTAGCGATTAATGTTTTTATTTGTCAAAAATTGGTCTAATTTTATTGGACTATAATGCAATGGATTATTATTTTTAATTATATCTCAGAAGGGAACAATTCAGATTACTTAATAAGTGAAAGTCATGTGGTAAGCGCTATACAGTTCATCTTTAATTATATGTTTTTTTTCTATTTTAATATGTACAATTATTTATTTATTTTTTTATTTATTTAGATAATTTTACGGACTAGTAGTCCACTTACAAATTATTGACATTTTCTGATATACAAGTGAGATTTTCTGAAATTGAAATACAATTTTCTCAAATAAAATTTGAAAAGGTGTATTTGTGAAACACCCTGTACATATAATATTATATATTCGAAAATCTTCATTTTGAGGTTAATGTCTTACACGATTGTTCGTTAATAGAGAAACATAACAAAAAAACGGCTTAAATGAGCAGTTTAATTTCGTAGAAATGTTGCCGCTTGAACAATAATTTGTTTGGCCATTTACAATTAAATTATAATAATAATCATATAATTTTAAAAATAATAAACTATTTTTTTACAAATTACAGTAGGTACCACGAAATAATTTGATTAACATTAATTTTAATGAAATGAAAGTCACGCGCGCATTGATATAACATAAAACAAAACAGAAAAAAATGTTAGAAAAAATAACAAAGGGATGTATATTTTAAATTTTAAATTAGTAAGGATATATACCTTATACACTGTGGTGTAAAAAAGTGGAACATTTAGATTGATTGGGTGATTCGGTGTCAAAAGAAGGGCTGTCGCTGGTCTCCTTAATATCAACCCTAATTCCCGGAGAGTACTACTTCTGGTAGTCCTAACACTTAGGTTGACTTGTTGAGTTTGTTGAATTTGAACTGCTGTAGAATGCAGATCCCACAATACCTCCAATAGTATGAATCGGTCATCTCTCTCATTTGAAGCTCTAATTGGACCAGATCCCAGTCTCCTGGCATAAGAGTTTGTTTCTCTATATCGTTTTGTCCACAGAGCTCTGTGGATACTTCCAACCGAGGGGTGATCCCAGATTGGAAGTAGGTGTACTCCTCTTTGGAAATATTTTGAAAGTACTTGGAAATATTTGTAAGTACCTGGAAATATCTGAAAGTGCTTGGGAATATTTGGAAGTACTTGGAAATAATTGGAAGTACTTGGGAATATTTGTAAGTACCTGGAAATATCTGAAAGTGCTTGGGAATATTTGGAAGTACTTGGAAATATTTGGAAATACAAGTGGAAGTAGGTGTACACCATATTATGTCGTGGTTCACCCCTCGAGTCCATCCGATGCTTGAAGTCGTTAAGCGACATA
Organism: Euborellia annulipes; assembly: GCA_023213315.1. Classification (NCBI taxonomy): domain Eukaryota; kingdom Metazoa; phylum Arthropoda; class Insecta; order Dermaptera; family Anisolabididae; genus Euborellia; species Euborellia annulipes. The sequence continues at coordinate 30,186 of JAKCPI010017383.1, forward strand.
CCTACAGATACGATCTTCCACCATCATTTATTAGAGCTACAGCTTAAGCTACTTCCTCGGTCTTTAGAGGCATTATGTATGCTTGGAAAATATTTCAAATGAAATTAAATTAAAAGATGAGATACTCAAATCGAACTGATAAACATTAAAATATTCAATTTAATTCGATATTAGACGATAATCATTTAATACAATTCAATAAAGGGATCAGATTTCAAACCTGAAAATTTATCCTATAGTTTAAATAAATTTAATTTTAAAAGGTTTAAATTAAAGTAATACATTGTTTTCACTCTAACAATGTTTTAAAATATTTGTACAATCACAGAATCTATAATATATTAAAAGTTTAAATAAAATATGTTTTTTCTGAAAATTATTTGAAAAAACTAGATTTTTCTAAGTGTTCCACTTTTTTGCACCACAGAGTGTATATATTTTTTTTTGTTATTTTTTGAACAAAAAATTAAAAAAAATTTACGAGAAATTAATCTCTTTGTCATGTTTTCAAAACAAAATTTAAGTTGTGGAATGCTACTCTAGAGAACGATAGAAAAGAAATAAAATATTTCATGTTGAAGTGCTTTAAGAGCCCATATAGGAAATGACGAAGGGCCCAGAACTGAGCCAGAACTGGGCCAACACTTCTCAAGCTTGGCCCTAGTCTGCAAGCCAGTACTGGCCCTACACTGGTTTGAATAGGGGATGATAACCGCGGCCCAGACTGGTAATCTATATTGGCTCAATACTGAATTCTAGACTGAGCCAATATGGGCCCAAGATTGGCTCAACACCGAACAACCCAGGCTCGGTTCAAGGGCGGATCCGGGAATTTTTATGGGGGGGGGGGCGAAATTGAAAAAAATTTCTCATCGCTATAAAAAATATAACAATATTTTTATTTTAGTAAGAAATTCAATTAATTAATGTTTATTTACAAGAAATATATTACTTTTATACTAGGAGTGGTACCAGACTTTCAATTGGGGGGGGGGGGGGGGTCATGTACCCCGGCACCCCCCCCCCCAGGAAATTTTGAAATTTCGGACTTCAAAAGTAGTTTTTAGAGGCGATTTTGACCTTCTGTAAAATTAAAAACATACAAAAAGAGCGCATGAAGAAGGGGAAAATATACAGGCTTACCTATTAAATGTGTATATTATGATATACTTCGACTATAGTTCGCTAATTGAGATTTTCATATTTATATACTAAGTTTATAATGAAATTGCACATGTACCTATATTTATATTTAATATTT
>JAKCPI010017384.1:0-25516 GCA_023213315.1 Euborellia annulipes
TAATTTTTTAAATTGTCAATAAATAAGCAAACTAAATTTCTACCACTTACTTGATCCGAGAAGGAATGGATCATTTTTTACTTTACCATACAGGGTATGGTCAAGTATTGAAATCGTGCATGAAAAAAGTGTTTTGTTCCTTCTTTTTTGCGAAATATCTAAAAAACGGCTGAAACTATTTTGATTAAAATAATTGAGGGAAACCATGGAATTTCGCTCTACAAAAAGCTCTAATAAGTGAACATTGAAAAAATTATATTTTTCAAGATAATAATTGTTTTGTCAAAATGTCTGTTAGTCTGTCTGTCTGTTGTTTTACAAATATATTTGTAATTGATATATATACCGGGTGAGTTTTTTTATCTTGAGACAGTCTTATAACTCAAAAACAGTGCATTATATGAAAAAAAGTTTCAAATAAAAGTTTATTTATATCGAGGGGGAAACTAAACTACGCTATTGTTTGTCGACCTAGAACAAGCTTTCAAGGGTATTTCAAGGTCAAGTTCTGTTTTTTAAATGGAACCCTATATTTTTCTTTACGTCTACTTAATCTACAAAAAAAAACTGAACAACTTTCATAAGAACTATTTTTTTATACGACATCAAATAAACAAAATATTAAATCAATTAGATCTCAAAAAAATCCTAATAATTATTTTTAACAATTATTCAACTTAATTATCAAATAATAATGATCAAATATTTAATTATTAAATAAATAATTTAATAATAATTAATAATTTAATAATTTTGCGACACTGTTCTGTGACATTCCAGAGTGTATCGCAAGTCTTCTGGATGAATTCCAGTTCCAATTTCGTTATTTTGGCCTGTTTCAGTTTCTTCGTAGCCTTTACATTTCCTGATTTTTTTTTAAACAGATTTACAACACGATAAAATGAAGCTTGTGAGGGTGTATTCCTATCAGGAAAACGCTCGGCATCCATTTCAATGGCAGCCCCATAACACTTCTTCCACATTCACCATAAATTAAGACCATTTCAATTCTGTCTTCAACAAAAAAATGCTCCATTTTTATTATGGTAATACAATATAACTATCTACTGGATTGACACGAGAAATAAACTTTTTTAAACTCAAGAATTTTAAGTAGTTCTATTAAGTAGAAAATAATCTCTTAAATCTGTGTATAATGAAGTTTTAAGATCATTATAAACACTTATTTTCATTGTTGTGACTTTTCGATTTAATAATTATTTATTTAATAATTAATTATTTAATCATTATTATTTGATAATTAAGTTAAATAATTGTTAAAAATAATTATTAAGATTTTTTTTGAGATCTAATTGATTTATATATTTTGTTTATTTGATGTCGTATAAAAAAATAGTTCTTATGAAAGTTGTTCAGTTTTTTTTTGTAGATTAAGAATATGTACAGAAAAATATAGGTTTCTATTTAAAAAACAGAACTTGACCTTGAAATACCCTTGAAAGCTTGTTCTAGGTCGACAAACAATAGCGTAGTTTAGTTTCCCCCTCGATATAAATAAACTTTTATTTGAAACTTTTTTTCATATAATGCACTGTTTTTGAGTTATAAGACTGTCTCAAGATAAAATAAACTGCAACGGATCGTTGCTAAACTTTATCCAAATTCATTTGAAATATTAATATGTTCTAGAGTAAAGTACTTTAAAATATAATTTTACTAAAAACTTTATTTAACCTTTTTTGTGGTCCCCAAGGTACTTAATTAGGATATTAAATTTCATCAAAATTGGTTAAGTCATTTTCAAGATATTTAGAAAAAACTAAAAAAGTACTGAAATAAAGTACTAATGTTTGTGGACCGATATGTACCAAAAACTAATCAGCGCTTCATTTTGTTAAAATACTGGTAGGTTTTCAATTTCAATTCATTCGGTGCAACGGTGTGGAAAAATTCGTGGACGAAAAAAACGATAACACACACACATCCATCCATCCATCCATCCATCCATCCATCCGCACGCACTTCCAAAAAAAATGGCACTTTTTGGCCTCTCGGCGAGATCCCAGGTAATTTTTGGCAAAACCGTCACGTGCTAAAATTCAATCTCATTGAATACTTCAATTTGTGACCTTAATTGAGTCCATGGGTTCCGTAGTCTTTACCTGAGGACCCTTTGAAGTCGCGCTTGCCGCGAGAGCGATTCCAATACTTTCTCCCATGCTTCGCATTGGATAAAGTAAAAACTCCACCCGGTGCTATTCGTATGTATGTTTATTTGAATTTATAATTTTTCTCATTAATATATCAACGAATAATTGACATATTAAAGAGAATTGTTTTGACCGTGCTTTTATAAAAGATATATATCGCGAGACTACTGCAGATGAAGCTATTGAGTTCCTGCTGAGTTTTAAGTCTGGACCAAGAGAGAAAAAGATATGATTCATTTAGCTACAATCCATATAGCCCTCACGACACTCGGATGGATCACCAAATGATGAAATCTAAGATGATATATATTCAATCTTTAATATGTCAATTATTCCAAAAATCACCTGCTGCATTTGATTCACGATTGAATCAGATGTAGGAAACATATGATTATGTTTATTTGCACCAAGCAGAGGACAACCTCTTTGTTTCTCTTTATGAATAAAAACAAACAACACCAGATAATTCCGACTAACGTATTATTTTGTTCTAGTTTTGAAATGTTTGTGAAAAAACCGAATATCTTCGATTTGTATATGTCGGATTATTTATCAATCTTGGATAAGAGAATGTGGATTTGTTTTCTACTTGCTTTCTTAGCTGCCTATTTCATGGATTTCTTTTATACAAAATTTTAAACCTTTAATCCACTGTGCAAATACGAGTGGTCAGAATCGTTGCTGTCAATCATCGGGGTGTTCTTTTGCATTAAAGGTAACTAATTATACAGGGTGAGTCACGGGAAACGGATGTTTTTCAGGAAAGCATAACTCTGCGGATTTTTCAAAATAAAATATTTTATTTTCATAGGAACAATCACTAAACTATGCCATTATTGAATGCTTATGAGCGAAAAATTATGTCTGACAAATGATGGCCATTTTCACGAACACAAATTCGAAGGCGCTCTCGAAAGTTTGCGTCCACTCTTGCCAAAGTTTCTTCAAAGCACTGTGCAGCGAATTTTACACAAAGACCTAGGGCTTCACCCGTATAAAATTACGATAGTCCAACAGTTGAATGAGCGAGATTACCAACAACGTCTCACTTTTTGCCAAACAATGCTTGACATGTTTGAAGAAAATGAGGATTTGACCATCATAATGAGCGATGAAGCTCATTTTTATCGAGAGCGCCTTCGAATTTGTGTTCGTGAAAATGGCCATCATTTGTCAGACATAATTTTTCGCTCATAAGCATTCAATAATGGCATAGTTTAGTGATTGTTTCTATGAAAAAAAAATATTTTATTTTGAAAAATCTGCAGAGTTATGCTTTCCTGAAAAACATCCGTTTCCCGTGACTCACCCTGTACATACACCTTAATTTGTTTTTCGTTAAAATTTTTTTGACTATATCTTTGTTTTAGGTTATTACAGAAACCCCACTTGTATGTCAGGTCAAATTCATATGATAACAATCCTTTTCTTGCCGCTGGTTATTTACGGGGCTTATATCGGATATTTGACCGCCGAATTTGCAATCGAAATTCTCGACTTGCCGTTTCAAACCTTTCGAGAGTTAATCGAGAAACAAGAATACGCCCTTGGAATAGCCAAACCTAGCGCACTCTATGAAATATTCAATGTAATTATTTTTATTTAATCGTAGTTTATATATACGGGCCATTCGAAGCCAAATCGGATGGTTTTAAAAAATTTTAATTTTTGATTTCCTTCTAATTTTTCGAAATTTTTTAGTACTCATCAAAAAAACTATTCTTGTAGGAGACAATAAAAGAAGTGTGTCTTCTGCTGGAATTATAAATAAAATTTATTATTAAATAAATTTACTATTTTTTTATATGAAATCAAATAAACAAAATATTAAATCAATTAGATCTCAAAAATACGGAATACGCTCGGCATCCATTTCAATGACAGCCCTATAACACTTCTTCCACATTCCATCGTAAATTAAGACCATTTCAATTCTGCCTTCAAAGAAATACTCCATTTTTATTGTGGTAATACAATATAACTATCTACTGGATTGACACGAAAAATAAGCTTTTTTTAAACTCAAGAATTTTATGTAGTTCTATTAAGTAGAAAATAATCTCTTAAATCTGATTATAACGAAGTTTTAATATCATTATAAACACTTATTTTCATTGTTGTGACTTTTCGATTTAATAATTATTTATTTAATAATTAATTATTATAATTAGTTGAATATTTGTAAAATAATTATTAAGTTTTTTTGAGATCTAATTGATTTATGTATTTTGTTTATTTGATGTCATATAAAAAAATAGTTCTTATGAAAGTTGTTCAGTTTTTTTTTTTGTAGATTAAGTAGAAGTATAGAAAAATATAGGGTTCCATTTAAAAAACAGAACTTGACCTTGAAATACCCTTTGAAAGCTTGTTCTAGGTCGACAAACAATAGCGTAGTTTAGTTTCCCTCTGGATATAAATAAACTTTTTTATTTGCAGCTTTTTTTCCATATAATGCACTGTTTTTGAGTTATAAGACTGTCTCTAGATAAAAAACTCAAACCCAGTATATATTCAAGAATTATTCAAATTCATATTTTCAACCGTAACCCTAGTCGGGCTTATAAGTTGGAATGTTTGCATTGTTTTCTCTCAGAAATTCGAAAGAGAATATTTTGTCGGGATTGTTCCATGGACAGTCGAGTAAGCCGAACGCTTATTTTCCAATCAATTCTATGGATGGACTACTCAGACTGTGTGAAGATGATAAACTGGCGTTTGCCACCTACAATTCCTATTACATGGAATTCAGAAGGCATTCCTGTCTATTAACCAAGATCCCGGGGCGTCTCTTCAGTGACAGGCTCCTCCATGGCTGTCCCTAAAAGTCCACCTATTTTCGCTATTTTTAATAAAATGTAAGTATAATACAATTTTTTTATAGGATTATTACTTGCTTCAAGGCCCGCCTTTGGTGGGCCTTTTGCTAGCCAGTGGGCTTAAATATAATTGTTTTATTATAAAGTCTTAAATAGATATAATTTGAGATTCTATTTAACTGTAATATACACTCATAACAAATAAGATGAAACAAATATTTAAAATGTATTAAAAATCCACTTGTTATCATTAAGGGGAAAATAAAAAAAAGTTATATTATATGTAGGTATTATTATAGATAAGAAGACTTGAAAATTACAATTATTATTCATTTTGCTAGACACAAAAGTATATACAATCTATTTATAAAAAATTCTCTTATTCTCAAGCTTGAGTTGTTTATCATAAAAGAATTTAGTCTTATTGATTTTAAGTCGATTCTTCCACGTTTTCAGTAGAGCTTGCCATTAATAGTCAAAACATCAAAAATGGAATGCAATAAGGTTATTCCTCTAGTATTAGATAAGAATCGATCGTTATTTTTGATTTTAAGTCGATTCCTCCATGTCTTCAGCAATGGTTACCAATAATAATCGAAGGGTCAAAAATCTAATGTAGAATTCTTATTCCTCAAGTATTAGATGAGAATCGATTGCTATTTTTGATTTTAAGTCGATTCCTCCTCCTCCATGTCTTCACCAATGGCTACCAATAAAAACCGAAACGTCAAAAATCGAATGTAGAATGGTTATTCCTCGACTGTTAAATGAGAATCGATCATTATTTTTGAATTAAAGTCAACATGAACTGCAAATTGCAAGTGATATCTGATTAATAATAAAGAAATAAACATATTAATATTTCAAATCAATTTGGATAAAGTTTAGCAACGATCCGTTGCAGTTTATTTTTTTAATTTTTGTTTTTAAATGTACTTTAAAAAAAATAGATAGTTTTTTTAAATCTTTGTTGCATTATTAAATTCTTCTTCAACGATAATGTGGTTAGAACTCTATTATCTATGCTATTAAGAATGAATGACATTCAAAAATCTGACAAACAGGGCCGCCAACACATGTTTAGTTTGCTAGTTTAGTTCTTTTATTGTTTGGCAAGCTATGTTGGCTAAACTGATTTTGTTTTAGTTTTTCCTGAATTTTCCAATTTTCCGGGCAACTTTTCCAATTTTTTTTTACGTATTAACCTGAATTGGACTATTACGAACATTTAAAAAAAAAATTAGCCAAATCGGTCCAGGCATTTGAGAGATCTGCGCTTACAAAGAAAAAGAAATTCATTTTTATATATATAAGGTTGGCAACTAAGTAATTGCGGATTTCACTCATAGATGGCTTCAGTTGAATTTTTAGGTTTGCTGGCGTAGTCCAAATGTAAAACACATTTTGTTATTTGATAGTTGGCAATTCAGCTGTCAATCAGTAAAAAAAGTTTTTTGATCGGTTGCGTAGTTTTCGTTTGGCGTTCGTTGAAAAATGGAAAATCAAAAGGAACATTTTCGTCATATTTTGCTTTTTTATTTCCGCAAAGGGAAAAACGCATCGCAAGCTCACAAAAAGTTATGTGCTGTTTATGGCGACGAAGCCTTAAAAGAACGGCAGTGTCAAAATTGGTTTGCCAAATTTCGTTCTGGTGATTTTTCACTCAAAGATGAAAAACGCTCTGGTCGTCCAGTTGAAGTTGATGACGACCTAATCAAAGCAATAATCGATTCGGATCGTCACAGTACAACACGTGAGATTGCAGAGAAGCTTCATGTATCACATACATGCATTGAAAATCACTTAAAACAACTTGGCTATGTTCAAAAACTCGATACATGGGTTCCTCACGAACTGAAAGAAACGCATTTAACGCAACGCATTAACATCTGCGATTTGCTAAAGAAACGTAATGAAAATGATCCATTTTTAAAACGACTGATAACTGGCGATGAAAAATGGGTTGTTTACAACAATATCAAGCGGAAAAGATCGTGGAGCAGGCCAGGTGAACCAGCTCAAACAACATCAAAAGCTGGTATTCATCAAAAGAAGGTTTTGTTATCAGTTTGGTGGGATTACAAAGGAATTGTCTACTTTGAACTCTTACCACCCAACCGAACGATCAATTCTGTTGTCTACATTGAACAACTAACGAAATTAAACAATGCAGTTGAAGAAAAGCGGGCCGAATTGACAAATCGAAAAGGTGTTGTATTCCATCATGACAATGCAAGGCCACACACATCTTTGGTCACTCGGCAAAAATTATTGGAGCTTGGTTGGGATGTTTTGCCACATCCACCATATAGTCCTGACCTTGCACCATCTGATTACTTTTTATTTCGATCTTTACAAAACTCCTTGAATGGTAAAAATTTCAATAATGATGATGATGTCAAATTGTACCTGATTCAGTTTTTTGCTAATAAAAACCAGAAGTTTTATGAACGTGGGATTATGATGCTGCCTGAAAGATGGCAAAAGGTCATTGATCAAAATGGGCAATACATTACAGAATAAAGTTATTTAGTTCCATGAAAGAATTGTCTTTGATTTTCTAAACAAAATCCGCAATTACTTAGTTGCCAATCCAATATAATAATATTTGTAATGATCTATTAGTAGAGTTTAAAATTAAAAAACCAATTAATAATTAAAAGGAAATTGAATAAAAATGTAAATATACATTTTTATTGAGACAACCACCTGTGAATAATTATTTCAATTAACAAAAAACCCATCAAAAACAACTTAGCCGAAGATGAGACCGTGACAGATCGAATTCCCAACACAAAACCCTCCTAACCCATGAATTTCATCCAAATCGTTAGAGCCGTCTTCGAGAACCCGATTGGATATACTATATATTATATTCAAGATTTGCTCGTTTAATATAATAAGATAAGATAAGATATGTATTTATTTACCAGTTACCTATCAAAACAAACAAGTAGGTATCAAAGTAGGTATTTATAAACAATGATCTAATTGTCGGTAATGATGAAGAATCCGTGCAAGTTCAAACGTTGACTGCAAACATTGCCCAAGTTGCGAATGGAATAGGACGAGATGGGTTTGAACAGATAGAATCAAGTGACATTCAAGAGTTTCTTGAATCGCAAGATGAAGATTTGACTGAAACCGACTTGGAAGAAATGTTAAATCCCCATTCCATTGAAGAGGAAGCTTCAACGAGCACTGAAAAGAAAAAACCTGAGTGAAGGTTTACAACAAGGTGTTAAGGAGGAACAGCTAAGCTTGAAAAGCCATTTTCTGTGTTTTAGATAAAAACATCTCAAAACTCTTGAAATGTTATAAAAAATCAGAAAATCACACAGAATCTCGATAAAAAACTCAACTAGGCTGAATTTTTAGCTTTTCCAATGAAAATTTTTGTCTTTTATTTTGTTTAATCATAAGTTTCCTGTATTTGATTCGATCGCGAATCGAATGCAGATGATTTTTGTCAAATATTAAGTGAAAATAATATCCGAATTTATATATTTCTAACTTGAAATAGTGAAGTTAATTTTCTCATTAATATATCAAAGAATAATTAACACATTAACGAGAATTGTTTTTGATCGCGCTTTTTAAACAAGTATATATATCGCGAGACTACTGCTGGTTGAGGCTATTGGAGTCTGCTGAGTCTTAAGTCTGGACCAAGAGAGAATGAAAAAGATGTGATCCATTTGGCTATAATCCAGCACCACACACGTGTTAACAGATAGGGCGCTCTGGACTGGGAGATTGAATATATAACATCTCAGATTTCAAATTCATTTGGTGATCCATATCAGTGTTTGATATAAAAAGCGTCATGCGGGCCAATCGCGAAATGATGTTGGATTATAGCTAAATGGATCACATCTTTTTCATTCTCTCTTGGTCCAGACTTAAGACTCAGCAGACTCCAATAGCCTCAACCAGCAGTAGTCTCGCGATATATCTTTTGTTTAAAAATCGGTTGTCTGTAAAGTCGGTTTACTGACGATAGTTGAACGTGACAACGTCATAAGAAAATACTGATGGAATGGTATTTTCTTATGACGTTGTCACGTTCAACTATCGTCAGTAAACCGACTTTACAGACAACCGATTTTTTCATAAAATTCTTCGTTCAGAAAATCATTTTAAATTTACAAAATACTTGAATAAAATTTATTGTTTAAATTTCTACTCGACTGTTAAAATTTAATTTTTGATTTTATTATTTTATAATAATAAATTTTGTATTGACATTATTTCTTTCAGCAAGTAAACTGAATAAAAGTTGTTGTTCAATTAGTTACTTAATTATTTTTGCAAATTTAATTGTAATTTGTTGTAAAAAAGTAATAATTTTGAATAATTTATTATAAGAATAAACTGTGATTAAATTATTGTTCATAAATCTTAAATTTAAAATTTGGAAACATCATTAAAATTTTTGTAACTGTAGCTTTTAAAAAGCCCGCCTCAATCTTTGTCGCTCGTTCCGCGCTCTCGCTTGCACTTCAAGCCTTAAATGGAACGCCTCAGAGCGAGGTAACGCCGCATGAGTCATGTTTTTTCGTGCGTGCAGCCGGCTCCATCGAATTATAAGACGTTGTCACGTCAAAAGCGGGATCAAAAACACTTCTCGTTAATATGTTAATTGTTCTTTGATATATTAATGAGAAAATTATAAATTTATTTTATTTTGATGTTGTTTGTTTTGTTTTGTTGTTTTTTTTAATTTTGTAACCTTGGAACGCATCCCTCCTATAATCCGGAACAAATTACCATTCCGTATTCACGGTTTCTGTATTCGCGGCCAATTTACGGAACGTATCCTCCACGAATAAGGAGCTTTGACTGTATATTTTCCTACAAAACGATGGTTGAGAGATACCTTCCTAGTAACTCAGTGCGGTATATAGAAAATAAATTAAAAAAAATGTTCTTTCCTCCTGTAAAATTCGCTTTTTTTTAACTGATATGGGTTGTCATGTGACAGCTCAAGAGACGATATTTAAAATATTTTCGCCATGCTTTGGCATTGGATAAAATAAAAAGTGTCAAACAAAAATATTAAAAAAAAATTCTAAATTAACAAAAAAAAAAAAAAAAAAAAAAACGTGTTTGAAATATTGCTAGACTTACCTTGAATAGGATTTAATGTGCATTCTGGAAAACTTAAAAACCACAGGCTGTGATATATGGTATATATAATAATGAAATAAATAAAATAATAATATAACCAACGAAGGTGCAATCAATATATATCGATCTATCTACAACAAAAATTGCAGAAAATTAAAAAATGCACTAAAAATAATAAATATTTAAGAGGAAAAATAAAAAAAAAGTAATTGGTATTTATTTGAAATCGTTATTTTTATTGGAGGTCTAAATACATTTTGAAGATTTACAAATACAAATTAAAAAAAAAAAAATATATAACATGTGTATAGATTCATTAGAAGTTGATATAACACAAGAATTTTATAAAATATATTCAAAAAAATACAAAGAATTGCAGTAGTATTTATTAAATTAAAAAAAAAATATATTGATTTTTGGAAAAATTAAAAAAATAATTTAAGTAAATTCTTGAAATACTGGTTTAAAATTTCCACTTTGTAAAATTTGGATACATAAAAATTATATATATTAAAATTATACAAGATATAATTTTTTTAAAAGAAAGAAGATATTTACAAATGGTGCAAATGCTCTCTTGATATTATTTCGACTTCTTTTTTGACGATTCCTCACTGAATAAAAGAATAAAAAATATAAATAAAATGAATATTCCAAAAAATATACTAAGATATTTATTCTAAGATTCTTCCAAAACTTAAAAGTGACTTATGTAGAATTTAAATTTTTTAAATTAAAGGGTTTATTTAGTCACATACAATAAATAAATAGAGTAATTTATGTTATCAAGAGAAAAAAGAAAGAGGTTGTCCTCTGGTTGATGCAAATAAACATACACACACACACATATATAAATATACAGGGTGCATAGGAAAGTCCCTTTAACCTGAAAATACTTGCGAACGGAGAGTGCTACAGCCACGCAAGTGAGGTAACGGTATAGTAAAGCGACTATGCCCGACCTAATGCAAACGACACCAGCGCCCCTAGTGGCGAAATGTGGAAGTTAACCATTGCAAATCGAAAACGAAAAGAGATAGAGCAAAATTTCCAATTAGAAAGTTTTAGAGCATCAATTAATTAGTACGAAACGATATTTGGTTTACACGGATAAGATAAATTGGCGCCTGTATACCCCAAAAATATCCAAAATCGATGCACTCCATTTTGTGTAAATATTTGAAAGGAATAGCCAGAGGAAAGAAGAAATATGCACAATTTAATGAATAAATACTAGTATGTACTTACATCAATACATTTTGATAACATCACACACAAAAACAAAATAGGTAAACTAAACTCTAAGTCTCATAGTGATAAAAAGTTAATGTAGAGAATGTTCGAAAAGTTCGCATGTCACAATAAGTTTATCTTATCCGTGTAAACCAAATATCGTTTCGTACTAATTAATTGATGCTCTAAAACTTTCTAATTGGAAATTTTGCTCTATCTCTTTTCGTTTTCGATTTGCAATGGTTAACTTCCACATTTCGCCACTAGGGGCGCTGGTGTCGTTTGCATTAGGTCGGGCATAGTCGCTTTACTATACCGTTACCTCACTTGCGTGGCTGTAGCACTCTCCGTTCGCAAGTATTTTCAGGTTAAAGGGACTTTCCTATGCACCCTGTATATATATATAGCGGGTGAGTTTTTTTTTTATCTTGAGACAGTCTTATAACTCAAAAACAGTGCATTATATGGAAAAAAGTTTCAAATAAAAGTTTATTTATATCGAGGGGGAAACTAAACTACGCTATTGTTTGTCGACCTAGAACAAGCTTTCAAGGGTATTTCGAGGTCAAGTTCTGTTTTTTAAATAGAAACCTATATGTTTCTGTACATATTCTTAATCTACAAAAAAAACTGAACAACTTTCATAAGAACTATTTTTTTATACGACATCAAATAAAAAAAATATTAAATCAATTAGATCTCAAAAAAAAATTTATAATAATTATTTTTAACAATTATTCAACTTAATTATCAAATAATAATGATCAAATATTTAATTATTAAATAAATAATTTAATTAATTTTATCGACACTGTTCTGTGACATTCCAGAGTGTTATTGCAAGTCTTCTGGATGAATTCCAGTTCCAATTTCGTTATTTTGGCCTGTTTCAGTTTCTTCGTAGCCTTTATATTTCCTGTTTTTTTTAACAGATTTACAACACGATAAAATGAAGCTCGTGAGGGTGTATTCCTATCAGGAAAACGCTCGGCATCCATTTCAATGGCAGCCCCATAACACTTCTTCCACATTCACCCATAAATTAAGACCATTTCAATTCTGTCTTCAACAAAAAATGCTCCATTTTTATTATGGTAATACAATATAACTATCTACTGGATTGACACGAGAAATAAACTTTTTTAAACTCAAGAATTTTTAAATAGTTCTATTAAGTAGAAAATAATCTCTTAAATCTGTCGTATAATGAAGTTTTAATATCATTATAAACACTTATTTTCATTGTTGTGACGTTTCGATTTAATAAATATTTATTTTTTGTATTACCATAATAAAAAATGGAGCATTTTAGTTGAAGACAGAGTTAAAATGATCTTAATTTATGGTGAGTGTGGAAGAAGTGTTATGGGGCTGCCATTGAAATGGATGTCTAGCGTTTTCCGATAGAAATACATCCTCACAGGCTTCATTTATCGTAATAATAAAACTTGAGTAAGATACGAGGTAGGTTTCACAAAAAAGAAATAAAACAAAATTGAGTTTTGAATTCAAATATCATTTTACGAATATTCCGTCATTAATTAAATACTAATAGACACCCTGACCCACTTTAATTTACTTACTAATTAAACATATAGAACCTAGTTACCTATACTCACCCTCCGTCACCCTTTTATGTACGAATACACCCAACTCCATTTTCAACCCCCCCCCCCCCATGCATGTATATTATCAGTTCATAAGTTTGGAGGAACTCATTACTTTGATTCAACATGATAACCTTCCGGGACTTTTTTTTATTTTTCGTAATAAAATGGAACATTGTGCACAAACTAATTAATTCTGACCAATTTTTTTAAAGTTTTGAATTCAAAACTCACTTTTGTTTTATTTCTTTTTTGTGAAACCTACCTCGTATCTTACTCAAGTTTTATTATTATATTAAAATGTTTCACCTAGAACCAACACCTAACTCCTTAAAATTTATTCATTTTATCATGTTGTCACAGGTCAAAATAACGAAATTGGAACTGGAATTCATCCAGAAGACTTGCGATACACTCTGGAATGTCTCAGAACATTGTCGCAAAATTATTAAATTATTTATTTAATAATTAATTATTTGATCATTATTATTTGATAATTAAGTTGAATGATTGTTAAAAATAATTATTAGGATTTTTTTGAGATCTAATTGATTTAATATTTTTTATTATTTGATGTCGTATAAAAAAATAGTTCTAATAAAAGTTGTTCAGTTTTTTTTTGTAGATTCAGAATATGTACAGAAACATATAGGTTTCCATTTAAAAAACAGAACTTGACCTCGAAATACCCTTGAAAGCTTGTTCTAGGTCGACAAACAATAGCGTAGTTTAGTTTCCCCCCTGATATAAATAAACTTTTATTTGAAACTTTTTTTCATATAATGCACTGTTTTTGAGTTATAAGACTGTCTCAAGATAAAAAAACTCACCCGGTATATTATTTATTTGTTTGAGACTATAGTTACGAAGACTTGGTCTTCATCATCAGTCTTTTTTTTAAGTCTCAAACAAATAAATAATATATATAATGATATATAATTTCGATATATATGTGTGTATGTTTATTTGCATCAAGCAGAGGACAACCTCTTTGTTTCTATTTGCAAATAAATAATGTTAATTGACTAAAATTACTCTATGTATTTATTTTATGTGACTAAATAAACCCTTTGATTTATAAAATTTATATATTTATTATTTAAGAGACAATTTTTTGAAGAAATAAAAAAAAATAAAATGTAAAGAATGAATATTCAATTAGGTGAAAAAATTGAAATAAAAAAAAAAAAAATAAATAAATAAAAAAATTGCAGAACGAAAACTAGCACAGCTAAACAAGCTAACTACGATAATAATAATAGTTGAAATGCTCACCTGGTGATGCGGCGTCTATCTAAAAAACTTGGCGAGCCCCGACGCCGAGGGATGGAAGGAGATCGAGACCTTGAAGAATGACTTGTGTTAGAAGATGCCGAATCGGACGAGGAGGACCGGGAAGTTCGGGAATCCCGGGACAGCGATCGAGATCCTGAACGAGGTGACCGAGAGCGGGAGCCCGACCGAGATCGGCTAGACATTGAATTATCGCGAGATCGAGATCTCGAAGAATCGTTATCTGAATCTGAAGAGCTACTGGACCAAGGGCTACTTCCTCGGCTACGCCTTCTACTTCGGCTTCTTCTTGATCGCCGCTTGCTACCTGTGGATGAGGCTGATGAACTTCGAGACCAGATGAGCTACGAGATCTTGACCTTGAGGGTGTACGAGATCTTGAAGATGCCTTAGGGACTGTATAGGGGTTGCCGAAACGCTCGACGAATCGACACTTTTTTGCTTATCCAAATCTTTTTCTTCCTTTAAACGTTCCTTTTCTTTTTCCCTCTCGTTCTCGTTCTCGTTCTTTTTCTTTTTCTTTTTCTCGTTCTCGTTCTCGTTCTCTTCCTTTTCACGTTCTCGTTCTTTTTCTTTTTCCTTCTCTCGTTCTCGTTCTTTTTCTTTTTCACGTTCTCGTTCTCTTTCCCCTTTTCCCTCTCTCGTTCTCGTTCTCGTTCTTTTTCCCTCTCCCTCTCTCGTTCTCGTTCTTTTCTCTTTCCCGCTCCCGTTCTCGTTCGCGTTCTTTTCCCTTTCTAATTCCTTCTCTTTTTTTCACGTTCTCTTTCAAGAATTCTCTCTCTTTCTAATTCTTCTTTCTCTCTGGCTTTGATCTTTTCTTTCTCTCGATCCGACTCAAGTTCTTTCTCTTTATCTTTTGACTTTTCTGTATCACTATGACTTTCTTTAAGAGAAATTATTATTTTTTCCGTATTGATGTTCTCTTTTTTAGTAGAAAATGTCGTCGAATCATTCGATTTATCTGATGATTTAGGACAGAGAGTTTTCAATTTTCTTCCATTTTTTTCTTATCCCATACTTGTGACTCATCATCATTTTTATTTTTTGATGTCGTATGAGATAGTTTATTTAATTCCGAAGATTTGTTTGAATGGGATGTTGAAGATGATGAGCTCTTGGAAATTTTTCGTTCAAGGGATGATTCTTTGGCCTTTTCTGCCAAACCGTATTTTAATAATTTAAGTCCTATAATATCTTTGTCATTTTCAATATTTTCTTTATCTTTAGGATCTTCCATTTCCTTCAAATTCTTGCTCACTACCTGAAGACATTAATCTAACTCGAGGAACAATAACTGCAGGTTTCTTTGATTTTGACTTAGATCGAGATCTCGATCTAGATTTGCGAGATGACTTTTTGATAGTTTTTGAGGGTTTTTTTGTCTTCCAATATTGCTTTGTACCTAAAAATAATTAAGAAAAATTATATTTATAGAACATAATTTTAATTAAGTTAAATTAATCAATTGAAAGATTCTTAAGACGATCTGTCAGTGAGAGAGATGACCGAGTGGCAAAAATAGCCATTTTCTCAGGTTCATATCTCAGAATCTATTTAAAGTTATATTATTGAAATTATACCTCTCTACAAGATTACATAACTACTGTATTTATAATAAAAAAATATATTGAAAAAAAATCCGTTAATTTTCTATGAAAATGGCCACAAATGAGCACAAAAAACCCTATTTACAGACTGTGAGTAGTGAAGGAGACAATAAAAGAGTGTGTCTTCTGCTGGAACTTTAAATTTTATTTATTTATATATAACGAGACTATAGTTTCGAGGGCTTTGCCCTCTTCATCAGTCTATTACAATTCATAAATTAATTCCTGTGAATCAATTGTAATAGACTGATGAAGAGGGCAAAGCCCTCGAAACTATAGTCTCGTTATAAATAAATAAAATTTATAATTCCAGCAGAAGACACACTCTTTTATTGTCTCCTTCAATATATAAAAATTCTGCTTCTCTCGGCAAAAAAACTTTCAATTTAACTGTGAGTAGATAGGAAAGCTGTTTTTTTTTTTTTCTAAGCATGAACTTGAGCTATTCTACTATTATTATATTCGATTATACAGGGTGATTCACGGTTGATGGCACGTTAGACGTTTATGGAAAACGGAACGCAGGATTTTTCTGAAAATTTAGCACCTTACATTTTCTTACCTGTTCTATCGATCTAAAATATTTTCAGCATTGCGACGTTTCGGCTTCCATCGAAAAGTTGTAGCAACTTATTTTTTTAAATGGAACACCCGTATATTAACACGTTTTTAGAACCGCCCTTTTATTAAAATATTTTTTTGTTAATATTGTCCTATATATGGTTTTCGAGATAAAAAATAATTTGTGTTAAATATGGTCCAAAACATGGCCCTAATTAAACTTAAATAAATTAGTGCTCTCAATTCATGAAAAGTTGATATTTTGGTGGTAAGTTTAGACACACCCGAAGTATTTGTGTGAAATTATTTATTTTGTACTATAAGAGACTTCGTTTGAATAATCAATATTGTTCGGGAGATTTTTTGAATACAAGTCAATAAACTGTTTATAAGTTACTTATAAATAGTCAACAAACTGTCATAAGTTGATATTTCCATGGTTAGTTAAAATTAAATTAATTAAAATGTAATTTTCCACGAAAAAGCGACTTTATTAACAAAACTTGAAGTTTTAGGTATAGGGACATGATATATTGTCTTAAAGCATTTTTCTTCCTCTTTCAATTTATTGAGTAATATACGGGGGGGGGGGGTCTCATTTGAAAAAACGAACTTTTGACCCCTTTTATGAATACCGGAAATAATAGTAATCTTAGCACGCCCTGTATAATATGGAGTCGATTTTTCGGCGTAAATTAAATACTTCGGGTGTGTCTAAACTACCACCAAAATATCAACTTTCCATGAATTGAGAGCACTAATTTATTTAAGTTTAATTAGGGCCATGTTTTGGACCATATTTAACACAAATTATTTTTTATCTCGAAAACCGATAGAGATAGGTATAGGACAATATTAACAAAAAAGTATTTTAATAAAAGGGCGGTTCTAAAAACGTGTTAATATACGGGGTGTTCCATTTAAAAAAATAAAGTTGCTACGACTTTTCGATGGAAGCCGAAACGTCGCAATGCTGAAAATATTTTAGATCGATAGAACAGGTAAGAAAATGTAAGGTGCTAAATTTTCAGAAAAATCCTGCGTTCCGTTTTCCATAAACGTCTAACGTGCCATCGACCGTGAATCACCCTGTATATATATGTATATACTTGCCTTTCAGGACATCGTTCAGTTGGAGAGTAGCTAAGACTAGAACTTGAACGGGAATAACTTTTGCGGTGTCTGCCCTTAGTTGATGGAGAGGAGTTATGATATTTTCGCATAGGACTTCTATGTCGCATTGAACGATTTCGATCTCCGCCATTCCGACGCCCACTCCGACTTCGAGATCGATTTCTAGAAAAGAAAAAGTTATTTTATGTTACTAAATGATTTTAAACTGATTTTTCAGATAAACCTGTCATTAAAGCAAGATGAAAATAAAACTGTTAGAGAGAGAAAGAAATGAGTTCATCTTTAATATTAAAATTCATTGTCAACAATGGTATAATAATAATAAGTACCTGGAGGCACCGAGCGATGCTCGGTAACTTCTTCCTTCAGTTAAAAGCTTTATTTTAATATTATTTTTAATTTAAAATTCTGATAAAAATGTCGATTTTTATTTGAGAGCCGTTTTCAAATTAAAAAAAATACAAAAATATATAATATTCGCCCACTGTACCCCCCCCCCCCCACCTCCACCCCGCTCGACCCCACCCCCGAAACCTCGCCCTACCCCCGGATCCCCCACCACTGCACCCCGCCTCCTGCACCTGTTTTGATTCAACCATATGATTCATTTTTATTCATCCAATTGTTAATAAATAAAACCTATCAAAATGTGTTGTTTTTTCAGAAAATTGAGACCTGCTTATGCGAAATATATTTTTAAATAAATTCTTGATTATTTTTTATTCTATTAAATAAATAAAGTTCTTTATAAAAACAATTATAAAACGTTTATTAATATTTCTAACGTTTAGGGAGAACAAAATATGTTAAAATCCACAATCACAATACTTCTTCAAGGCCTTTGAGAATAAAGGATTAACCCGACCCATTGTCTGCCTGGGTACAAAAGGAAAAGAGTAACCTTTTTTAAAACCCTAAGAATGGGATTTGTCTACCTGAGAATAATTAATTTGATTACGAAAAAACCCATCAAAAACAATTTTGTCGAAGATGAGACCGTGACAGATCGAATTGTCACCCCAAAAACCCCCTAACCCGTGAATTTCATCAAAATCGGTAGAGTCGTTTTCAAAATAGAACCAAGATACAAATATATATACAAACAAATATATATAAATAAATAAATATACAATTTTTGCTCGTTTAATAAGAGTAGATAAAGAAAAATATAGGGTTCCATTTAAAAAACAGAACTTGATCTTAAAATACCCTTGAAAGTTTGTTCTACGTCGACAAACAATAGCGTAGTTTAGTTTCCCCCTTGATTTAAATAAACTTTTATTTGAAACTTTTTTTTCATATAATGCACTGTTTTTGAGTTATAAGACTGTCTCAAGATAAAAAACTCACCCCGGTAGGTATATATGTATGTTTGAAATTTTAGTAAATATATTATGTTGTTTTATTTGTTGAATATTGTAAGGAGAGGGTTAGAGGGTGTACTTGATAAGTTTCCCGTTGATTAGGAAATTGTTCACCTTGGCAATTTGTCTCTGAGAGATAAGCGAGGACATTGGCATCGAGGAATGGTTTCCTGCTGAGAGCAAGGCTACTCAGATATCGAGGAGTTTTGTGCCTTTTCTGCACAATGAAGCAGCAACGACCAGATGCCCTTGATGTCCGCGTCCACCAAACACGTGTTGTAGACACCTTCATCTAAAAATTAATATTCTCTATAATACTATAATAATATTTGAATGACTGGAGGACCAAGCGTTGTTGGGTAATTTTTTTTGCTTTAGTTAAAAGCGATATATTAATATTATTTTTAATTTTAAATTCAGGTAAAAAGGTCGATTTTTATTTGCAGCCAGAATTAAATAAAATTTAATTTAATTTTTTGCCAACGTTTTGACCCGCTCGTGCATCAAAGTTTTGAACTTAATTGCAATTAAAAATAATATTAATATACACGGAGGTTCCTTCGTTGACCCTTTTAAACCCTGAAGAAGGAGGGACGATCCTCCGAATCGTCGGTTTTTTAAGAGGATGAAAATGACGTCTAATAAATTATTTTATTCGGAATTTGTGGTTTTCATTATCCTTGGGCTGCCTTTGCATCAATTCAGCATTGAGTTCTACCACTCCGTCTTCAATAGAAAATACCTCTAATTAATTAAATCATTAATTTTAATTTATAATAATATTCTAACTAACTGCAGGCCCACGCCCTTCGACAGAATGCCCAGACTATCATAACAAGATTAAGAATAGGGCATTGTTTTTTCACACGGTCATTTGATTTTTAGACACGATCCCCCATGGTGTGGAAACTGCTATACACAAATTCACGGTTGACCATATTTTGATTGATTGTCCTCGGTATAGCGCACAAAGAATATATTCTGAGATAGAAGGTGTATCAATCGGAAGCCTGTTGACTGACCAGGAGTGTTTTGAGAGAGTATTCGAGTTTTTGAGTCGAGTATACTTGTTGAAATTGATTTAATTGTATACGGTTGTTGTTTGTTTGTTGTCGTTATTGTTATATGAGATTATTCTTACCTACGTGATGGCGCATTTTTTTTTTTATGAAAATGATGAGAGAAGGAGTTACACCAAAAAGGTGCATCCCCTAAAGGCCTGGGTTGGCCCCTCCATCGTGAAAAGAAGAAGAAGGGATTTTATGGGCTGGGCGGGGGTCGAAGGTATCTGTGGATACGGGTCTTAAACAGCTGAAGGTTATAAGTCGCGGGAAAGATGGTGGCTGGGAGCGAGTTCCAGTCTCTGGAGGTCATAGGGATAAAAGAGTTGGCGAAAGCGCTTGTTCGATTTTTATCCAATTTGACAGCGAAGGGGTGCTGAGCGTTCGAAAACCGCGTGTTTCTCGTAAAGAGGGCTTTAGGGGGGGATAATTGATTTCAGCTCGACTGAACAGACACCATGATAGTATCTGTAGTACAGGGAAAGGGCAGAAACGGTTCTTCGGTGAGCCAGGGAGTCGAGTGAGTTGGTTAGAGCCGGGTCTCCTATTAGTTTAATTGCTCGCTTCTGAATCGCATCCAGTGTGGCAAGAGAATGCTTGGAGGCCCCCTCCACAGATGAGAGCCATATTCGAGACAGGGACGAATTTGAGCCTTATACAGTGTAAGAAGTTGACTGGGAGTATAATAGCGTCTAGACCTAAATAGGAGACCAAGCTTGCGGCTGCAGCTTTAGCAGTGGTTGAGATATGGTCATTCCAAGAAACCTTAGTGTGACGCTTAACGGCGCAAGGCCGACGGAGGTCAATTTGACAAGAAGGTTTTGTGCCATTTGCTTTTTGTTTATTTGCATCAAGCAGAGGATAACCAAATATAAATTTGGATGGATGGATGGAAGGCAGCCCAAGAATAATGAAAAAATAAAATTCCTAATAAAATAAATTTATTGGAAAGTCATTTTTATCCTCTTAAAAACCGACGTTTCGGAAGATCTTCTCTCCTTCTTCAAAAATGACTTTATAATAAATTTATTTTATTCGGAATTTTATTTTTCCATTATTCTTGAGCTGCCTTCTATCAATTCTCCACATTCATAGTAGTATGTAGAAATTCTTAGTCGCAAATTATTTGGCGATTATTCTAATTTTTTGAAATTTCATGATTTCAATTTGAAAATCGATTGTTCTCAATTTTAGATTGATTAATCCCAATATGAAATTAATTAATTCCCTTCTCAATGCAGAAATGGATTAATATCAATTGGATGTTGAAAAGGTATTTATTTGGTATAAGTAATATTTTTCCAAAAACATAAATGTGAAAAAAGAGGCCAAGTTCGGCACAAACGGCTTCACCGACAAAAGAGTTGAAATCTAGACGGGCACCAAGTTCCATAGCAGTTTCTTAAATCATAGCTATAGGAATGTACAACGTTCTTCAATTGAATTAAAAGAAACTTTGGTTACGTTCTTTTATATTAAATTTATAACTTGGCAAGTTATAGGTAGGTAAAAGATAAATAACTTACGTCTAACGTGATGATATTTAATACAAACTTAAAAATTTAGCTTTGCTAGTTGTTCTATTTTATATTACAAACAATTTAATTGGATATAAAAACTTGCCAAGATATAAAATTTAATATCAAAGAACCTAACAAATTTTCTTTTAAACTCAATTGAAGAACATTGTTAGAGTTCGTGGCTGTGATAAAACTGTACTAGATGAAGGAGGAGTGGTATCAGCCAGATTACTTTCATTCTGAAAATTCCACCCCGCGCACCCCATTCCCTAACCCACCCCCACTCCACACCCCGCACCCACCCTCCGCACCCAGTTTTTGCATTTCTAGCCTTCTAGTGACCCACAGATTATGTATACAAAATTTGGTTGAGTTTGCTCCAAGGGCAAGAATTTACATATTTTTCACCCCCTCCCCCCTTTTTGGGTGGTTTTTTGGGGAAATTTTTTTAAACAAAAGTTGTCAGAAATCACATCCCCTACAACTTTGCTCATTATAAAATTTGCCGTAGAGTTAATAGTTTAGGAGTTATTTGATAATTTTCATTCGTGCGCCCCCCCCAAACCCCCTTTTGGGGTCAAAATATCAAAACGTTATATAGCTAAAAACGTAAGTTAGAAGACATCTGATACAAATATGAAATTTCATAATAATCCCTTCAGCCGTTTTGACGTGAATCGTGAGCAACTTTTCGCGGAAACCACGGAAACATACAGACATACAGACAGACAGGAATTTTGTTGAGGGTGTTTTCGTTCATAACTTTGCTTGAAACGTGTGCAACCAAAATTTGGCGTGATTTGGAGCAATGTACAGACAAAACCTTAATTTTATATATATATAGATTATTAAATATTTCTCATAAAATATCTGTTAAAAACCCGGTCGGTTTTTCATAAATTTCACCCCTTCATTTCGGGCCCCGAAGAAGGGAAAGTTTCGGTTTTTCAATTTCCTCCTTTATTAATGTGCCAAGCTTTACCAGTATGCCAAATTTCAGCATTCTAGCTTGATTGTATTTTCACTATATGTTAATTAACCCTATAATAAATTTCACCCCTTCATTTTAGGTCCTGAAAAAGGGAAAGTTTCACTTTTTCGATTTTTTCCTTTAATTGTAGCCCAAACTCTACCAGTATGCCAAATTTCAGCATTCTAGGATCAGCGGAAGTACTCTAGGTTTTTGATATGTCAGTGAGTCAGTCAGTGTTAAAAATGGCACTTTTCAGAGCTTAATAACTCAAGAACTATAATAGGTTTATTCATGAAATTTGGGATTCTAGGTGTTCCAGTGGGCCTTATTAGACATGCAAAATTTCAAGTGTGTAGGTCTAATAGTTTTTGAGTTATGGGGGGGGGGGTCGAAAGTAGCTCGAAATGGTTCGTGTAAATATACACATGGCCGGTGCGTCGCCCGTTTTTCCGAACTTGGCACTAAAGTGCCATGTGTGTTTAGACTTTATAGAATTAAAAAAAATACAAATCCTTTAAAAAACAATCTTCAAAACAAATTTATAATTTTTCTCATTAATATATCAAAGAATAATTAACATATTAATAGAATTGTTTTTGATCACCTGCTTTCGATTCACGATCGAAACAAATACAGGAAACTTATGATTAATCTTCAAAACGTTTATTTTAAACCAAACATTTTCGGGAGAATTTCTCCATTTATCATTGAAATTTTTAAATTGAAAAAGAAAAAAAATGGTTGCTTTTTAAGATTTAGTGGTTTTTTTTTTATCTTGATAAAAGGAACTTTTTTTTCTTTTTTTTCAATTTAAAAATTTAAAGGGAGAAATTTTTTTGGATTTAAATAAACGTTTTGAAGATTTTTTTTTTGAAAGTTTTGTATTTTTTTTTTAACCGACTTCAAAAAAGGAGGAGGTTCTCTATTCGACTGAATTTTTTTTTGTGTCTATGTTACCTCATATCTCCGCCAATTGTGAACCGATTTTGATGATTTTTTTGCATTGGGTTCAGTCTAGCTTCCGATTGGTCCCGTTTTTTTTTCATTGGTATTGGACCTTTTTTGATATGTTTGTTCAGGCATAACTTCTTTGTTTATGAACCGATTTTAATGATTCTTTTTTTATTGGAAAGAGGGTACCTTAGGGGTGGTACCATATTAATTTGGTCAAGTTCTGAAGATATGATCAATGACGAAATAACGTAAATCTCCAATTCTTATGACCAAATAATCGAAATTATAATAAATAAAATCTTTTATAAAAAAAATCTTAAAACATTCATTTAAAACCCGCAAACGTTTCGAGAGAATTTCTATATTTATGAATTGAATTTTATTATCATTTTCTGGAAGGGAGGGAGATGGGAGGGAGAGGAAGGATACCAATCGACTTGATTGGGGAATAATGGAATTGAAATAATTATCGGAAAAGAGGTTTTTTTATCTAATTAGATTTTTCCTCTTATTAAAAACAAGGACTAAAGATGAATAAGGACACTCGATGGTGGAGAAGTAATCTCCGGAATCGAAGCTAAAATACAATGTATACATTAATTAATGTAAAATAATTGGTTTAATAAAATTTATAAAAAAAAAAATATCATTTTCTGATTCATTCGCCCGACGCTTTCTCTTACGAGATGCATGCAAGGTATTATATTAAGTCACTATTAATAACATCACTAAAAAGAGAAAAATAAAAATAATTTTTATAAAAAAAAATAAAACCGACTTCAAAAAAATTAAATGCAACAAATAAAATAATAATAACTTAAAAATAAAATAAAATACACTAAAAGGTATAAAATAATTATCTTATTTAGTTACAACTAAACGACGAAATATTAACATGAAATTACTTTTTGAAGTCGGTGCCAAACATATACATTTTATGAATCGCACTCGACGGATCTTACTTAGTACGTTTGGCGGGTACGCTCGCTTATAGGTATAGTTTGTTTGGCACCGACTTCAAAAAGTAATTTCATGTTAATATTTCGTCGTTTAGTTGTAACTAAATAAGATAATTATTTTATACCTTTTAGTGTATTTTTAACCGACTTCAAAAAAGGAGGAGGTTCTCTATTCGACTGATTTTTTTTTTTTGTGCCTATGTTACCTCATATCTCCGCCAATTGTGAACCGATTTTGAAAAAAAAATTGCATTGGGTTCAGTCTACCTTCCGATTGGTCCCATTTTTTTTCATAGGTATTAGACCTTTTTTGTTAGGTTTGCTCATGCCTAACTTCTTTGTTTATGAACCGATTTCGATGATTCTTTTTTTATTGGAAAGGGGGTATCTTAGGGATGGTGCCATATTAATTTGGTCAAGTTCTGATGATATGATCACTATTAATAACATCACTAAAAAGAGAAAAATAAAAATAATTTTTAAGAAAAAAATAAAACCGACTTCAAAAAAATTAAATGCAACAAATAAAATACACTAAAAGGTATAAAATAATTATTAACTTATTTAGTTACAACTAAACTACGAAATATTAACATGAAATTACTTTTTTAAGTCGGTGCCAAACATATACCTTTTATGAATCGCATTGGCACCGAGTACAAAAAGTAATTTCATGTTAATATTTCGTAGTTTAGTTGTAACTAAATAAGTTAATAATTATTTTATACCTTTTAGTGTATTTTATTTGTTGCATTTAATTTTTTTGAAGTCGGTTTTATTTTTTTAATTATAAAACAATCAATAAATATTTTTTAAGCTCAATGTATGGATTTACATATTAATAAAAACAATTAGTTTGCTCATCTTTCCGAGTCCAAGAGGTAAATAGTTGGCACCGAAAATCAATAGGGAAAGAGGAAAGGAGGGTATCGAGATAAGGCTATCTCTAGAGTGGCGAGGAGGTTGTGGTCGTTGGTCGTGAAGACGTCAGAGAGACCAACTCTGCTCCTGGTTCTTTTACATAACGGCCAACTTTCTTCTTCCTGCGAAGTGAGATCCTCTGGGAAACAAACAACGCATAGAGCACGCAAGTTGCAACAACAGGGTGTCTCAAAAGGCGAGCGACACCA
>JAKCPI010017385.1:0-18259 GCA_023213315.1 Euborellia annulipes
CCATTTGGATACCAGCTGGCTTAAATAGAAATGCCTGAACCCACAATAGATATATTCTCTACAACGGTTATCGTCAAAGTCTTATAAGGCCTAAGTTGCCGAAAAGCCTGTGTGAATGTGAGTGTGAATGAGCAAAAAAAAAAAAACCATAAAAGTTGAAAAAAAGCATCTAATAAGCAATTTTTACTCATACCAATGGCATATACAAAATTTTTTTAAAGAAACTAAATTTATTCCGCCCCGCCCTGCGAAATTTTTTTTTTTTTTTTGCGGAACCAAATTTTTTCTCTGCGGAAAAACAGGGCTGTATTTTTTCACACTGCGGGGTTTTGGAAAATTTGGGGGGCGCCCCCCCCCTGATATACGTCCCTGGTGTATGCGTGTGTGAATGGGAAAAAAGTTTTTTAATAAAA
Organism: Euborellia annulipes; assembly: GCA_023213315.1. Classification (NCBI taxonomy): domain Eukaryota; kingdom Metazoa; phylum Arthropoda; class Insecta; order Dermaptera; family Anisolabididae; genus Euborellia; species Euborellia annulipes. Next base: position 414 of record JAKCPI010017385.1, read on the forward strand.
AAAAAAAAAAAAATTATAAATATTCGTAAAATAAGTTCAAATAAGCACGAAAGGGAAAAAAAGCATGAAAACTCAAAAAAAGCATAAAAAAATGCAATCTCAATGCACTTAGTTTTTCCTAATTTGTATAGAAATTAAATATCTAATGGCTGCTTATAAAATTCAGCAATAAGCATTTTGCTTAAAATCCGGTCTCTACTGATAATATAACACTTCATTTATCATAATATTCATTAATGCTATGGAAATGTAATTTCTTGAAAAAACAAATTAATATTCCTAATTTTATTTAGTGCAGCTGAAATATATCTGAATAACTATTAAGTCAAATAAAAAATATTTTCGGTGTGAGATTCAAATTCTAAGTGGGCCGTCCAATTCTAGATGCATAGCTAGTTTTTATAGAAAAAAGAAAATTTATAAGTAATAATAATAATCAAAAAAATTTTGAGGCTAGGTCCTCCAAATCTGTCTATGCAGCTAGTTTGAATAAAAATGTTAAGAGAAATAATTTTTTCGTCTTGCATCTCGAGAACATTTCGACTCCGTCCCTATAATTTTCATTTGATTGGAAGCCAATTTAATTGAAATAAATGTTTCACACTTAAAACGGGAGGCAAATAAAAGCACATGAAGTGAATGCTTTACCTCTGTAGTAGAAATACATTTAAGAGAAAATATGATGATTATTATGAAAAATATCTGGCTGAGTAGCAGCGGTGTAACTAGCCTTTGAGGGCGGAGGGGCAAGCGCCCCCCTTCGCCCCACCTCGTTACGCTACTGGCTGAAAGATAATATAAGCCTCATCGAGGGATCATAGAGAAAAATTAATTAAAACAACCCTTGCGTTAGATTTTTGTCATAATTGGGAAACATTACGCAGGCTAACAGTGATTTTGGTACCGGGGGTATTTTGAGCTGATCTCTGAGTATAGGCGTACGATATTCTGTAATTCTTTGGCTTTCTAAAAAACATTCATTCGTGCAAATCGGTTAATTATTAACGAAATTATAAACAAAATAGTTAATCTAAGTCAGGGGCGTATATAAGGGGGGGGGGGGCGAGGGCCGAAATTTCCCAAACACATATACATATATAGGATATACAGACATCAGCGCAACAAATTTTTCCGCAGGATGGACAACTTTGGTTCCGCAATAGAAAAAATGTTCCTCAAAAAATTTCGTGTGAAAAAAAGTATAGTTTCTTAAAAAAAAAATTTCCTCAGAAAAATTTTTGAGTTCGGGCCCCCCCCCCCCTGAAAAAAATTTCTATATACGCCCCTGATCTAAGTCAAGTACAAATATAAGAAAGTTTTGTTATATTGCTTAGATTTCTTGGGTATAATGATAGCGCTGAAATAACTATTTTTTTTTACAATTTCGTTAATAAATAACTGATTTGAACGAATAAATAATTAGGTAGCGTCAAGGGCGGATCCAGAGGTGTTTCTGGGGGGGTATTTACCCCCTTTACCCCCCCCCCCTGTATCCGTTCTTGGGTAGCGTGTCTACCTTCTATACCGAACTTAACCGAGAATCAAAACATATTCTAATAGAAAATTTACCGATCTACAAAAAAGGTCTGGAATGTTTTTTAATTAAGTAAAATGATTTCCACATTTTTTTTATACTCTATTACAAAATAATGGCTCAAAAACATAAAATATCATATTTTTTGTAAAACTTATCGAGTGTTTAGTGACGTAACCATAAAATTTTTACAAAAATTTTTTTTGGCCCACCCTAATACCTACATATATTGGGCCTCAGCGTAATTTTTTTACGCAAAAAATGGGCCGCACATCAAAAAAGGTTGGAAACCACTGGTTTAAAGTTTTAAATGCATAAGTTGCCGAAAAAACTGTGTATGCGTGTGTGAATGATTTTTTATAAAAAAAAAAAATTCATCATATAATTCAATTATTATTATTTAGATGCACTTTTAAAAAGTATAATTTTGTGTTAATTGTTTGAAGTACATTTTGATGATGTAATTCAGTTTTTTTTTTTATTTTCATTAATTTGATGAATATAATAAAAATAGAAAATAATTTTATTGTTTTTTTTTATTTCTGTCTATTTGTTTCGGAGAAAATGGGTTGCCTAGATGGACAGACAGACACCAGTGCCTATCTCTCTTTCGCTTTCACTTGCAAACATTATCGTCTCTCTACTCGTTTCAAATTCAATTTCCGGCTCTTCATTCCAAAGAGGCAATCTTAAATCCCCATATGGGGATTTGTATGTTAATTTCTATTCAAAAGGGGGTCCCCTTTGCAGGGCCGGAACTACGAGATTTTTTAGGGGGGGGGCAAAATTTAATTTGCCGCCTCTTCCTTAAAATTTTCTATACAAAATTCATATCATTTTACCTTTTTTTTAGTAAATCTTTCTTTAATTGCCGCCCCCCTGATATCTGCCGCCCGGGGCAAATGCACCCACTGCCCCCCCCCCTCTAGATCCGGCCCTGCCCCTTTGGAACTTTTTACGCATTTAAATTTTTTTTTCCAATTCTTATGAAATTTTGTATTTATTTACGATTCTATATTGTGTATAAAATGTCCAAATATGAGATTAAAATTTTGAAAAATAACCATAGTTTATTTGAAGCAGTCAACATTTAAAATGCAAGTTTGAAACTAAGGTGCTATGGGAAACTAAATATATCTCGACACAAAAAATCTGGTGTGACCAGCACGGTGCACAACTTTCTCTTACCGAGGGGTTGTGTGCTGCGCGTCCAGTCACGCCAGATTTTTTTTTAATTTCATCAGATTAGATAATAAAAAATTATATTTTCTCTCTCTAAAAAATATTTGATAATTATATCCACATGAATAATGAAAGAGAGACACAAAAAAAAAAAAAAAAAAAAAAAAGACGAAGAGGTTTTTATGTTAATGCAGTTTAAAAGGATAAAAAGAGAGACAGAGAGAGAGAGAGATGTCAATTAGATAAAAGGTTCAAAATAGGATTTCTATTTTAGTATTTTTTTTTTAAACTCTCAAAAGTGAAGAAAATCTTTATAATTTTTTATCTCAGTTGCGGCTTTTTTTTTTTTTTTTTGAAAAAAGAATCATTTGATTCTATATTTATTCTATATTTCATAAAAATAATTAGATAAAAACAAAATAAAGATGAGTTCACTTCTTTTTGTCTCGGCCTGTCCCAAGCCAAGCGAGGGATCAACGCCACTTGGATCAACCAACAATCCCTCTTTCTTATTATTTCTATTTAATTAATCAAATCGCGGGTTTACCTGGTGATATCGAGGATAAAAAGAAAGGAGCAGGCATGGAGCACTCAGGTGATGTGTCGGTATCGTGGATTGTTGAGGAAGGAAGCATTATTTGATGAGATAAGAATAAATAGATGTAACGATATCACAAGCTTGAGGCTTACTGAGGCGGCGACGACAGCGCTGCCGCCGCCGCCGCCGCAGTCGTCGTCGTCTTCGTCTTAAACCGAACAAAGCCGAACTCTCCCGAAGTGCAAGTGTGTGTGTGTAATTGAAAGAAACCGATTGTTGAATCTATTTTTAATTTCAATAATGAAAATAATATAAAAGAGAAAGATAATTTTTTTTTTAAATAAAATAAATTGAATACGTAATTCATATTTAATATTTTAAATGAATAAATAAATAAAAATAGTAAAATTTTTAAATATATAAAAAAAAAAGATTTTATTTTATCTATAAAAAAATGATTTCTCTCTTGTAAGCTTAATTAAAAATTCCGGGTTGACCGGTTTTTTTTTTTTTTTTTTTTTTTTTAAAGAAAATTGGAAAAAACTAAAAAAGTACATCAGTAAAGTACTAGTACTCGAGGTTTCCCAAAGACGAGATCAATCGTACTTTGTTTTATATAGCACAAATATATTTCCTATAGGAAATATTTAAAATAAGTATGCTGGGACAAATTGCAAAGGTTATGGAGAAAATAAACACAAGCAGTTGCTTTCCATATTAAAATATAATAATTTATTTGGCAAATATTTCGGATTGTCTACGCCAGTGGTTTCAAAACTTATGTTACCACCCCCCCTGCCTTAAAAATATTTAATCGCATGATGACTTAGGCGATTTAAGGCTTTAATATATCTATTGGGGGTCCAGGCATTCTTATTTAAGCCAAGTGGTATCCAAATAGCTTAAATAAAATCATCGGACTGCCTGGGGTCTGAACCCGCGACTCTTGGTATACGAGGTTAGCACGCTAACCCATACACCAAGCCCCGAGGGCTCCCTTTTCTTCTTAATTATGAAAAGAAAATTATTATTAATTCCATTTCAATCCAGTGCCTGCTTGAGGATTTGTTTACATGCATGGAATACACAAATGAAAAGAATACATAAATATTTCTCTATACATTTCCTAAGGGAGAAATCGTAACTTTAAGAATTAATAACTCAAAAAGTTATAGGAATTTCGGAATGAAAATAATTTTCCTGTAATCCCTAGGTCTTGTTTATGCATATAAAATTTCATTTCAAAATTCCAAAGGGAAGTTGCCTAAATAGAGCGTGACAGACAGACGGACATTTGCGAATTATATATATAGATGAGAAAATATCTATATAGGGGAGAGGTCGGGACATTAGGACACGAGGCACATTGGAACATTCGAATTTTAGCTCTACTAAATATAAAGTTTGAGTTGTACTCTTTGACCGTTAGCGTGCATTAAGTACCCATTTTATTAAGAAAACATTTTCTATAATAAAATGGGCACATTTAGTAGAGCTAAAATTCGAATGTCCCAATGTCCCGCCCTCTCCCCTATATAATTGCGGAGTGTCCGTCTGTCACGCTCGTTTGACCAACTTCTCGTTGGAATTTTGAAACGAAATTTTGCAGTCTTATAGAGGACGTTATGGAGAGTCCCGGAAAAATACTCGGGTCCCGAAATTCCTATAATTTTTTGAGTTATTAATTCCTAAAGTTACGATTTCTCCTATAGGAAATGTATTCTTTGCAGTTGTGTATTCTTTGAATGTAAACAAATCAAATCCTCAAGCAGGCACTGGATTGGAATACCAAGTACAAATAATTTTCTTTTCATAATGAAGAAGAAAAAGGCGAGGGTCCGCCGCAGGCGGGCTCCCCTGGCTAGACGCGAAGTCCCCCGAAGGCGGGCGGCGCGGCTAGTTCACCAGTATCTTTTGTTAACATGCACCAACCAGATCACCAGATTTTTTTTTTCATTTTAAAGCATTTAAGCAATAAAAGTCAACATTTAATAAGCAAAGCATCTTCTTCTTTCTAACGAGATTACAAAACGACAAATTCGTAATTCTATTAGAATAAAAAAAAAAAAAAAGTGGAGTTGACAAATGAATTTTTCTGTTTTATTAAATAAAAGTAAAGGAAAAAAAGGTAAAGATCTCGATGCTTTTGTAAGCGTCACGCAAAATTAAACGTTCAATTTTTTTTTTTTTTTTTTCTGTCCTTCGAGCTAAAATTAAACAAATTGGATAACATCGATGTCTTCTTCGTGTGACACACGAAGCGAGAGAGAGAGAGAGAGAGAGAGATTTAAGTTGAAAATGAAAGGAAAAAAAAAAACGAACAACGTAAAGAAACAAAAAAAATAAATAAATAAAAAAATCTGGTGTGACTGTCGCACAGCACACAACTTTCTCTTACTTTCGGTAATCGAAAGTTGTGTTCTGTGCTTGTCACACCCAGATTTTTCGTGTCGACAGTACGGAATGCAGATGTAAAATTTATAAGTACCGGTAGGCCTATATTAACATATACATATAGGTAAGAGAAAGTAAATTTTCTTTTTCTTTTTCATTTTAGACCATTTCCAGTTTTTCGCTTATATCTCGCAAATTACACATATTTTGTTAATTATAATTCATTACAAACTTATAGAGCATAAAATTTGCTAATATTTGGTTGATAAAACGAATATTTAGACCCAATATTAACCGAGATACGGCCTATCAAAGTTTCTATTTGTTTTATATTTCGAGAAACTTGAGACTTTCTTCAGTTTTTCGCTTATATCTCGAAAACTCAACATATTTTGTCCACAATAGTACATTACAAAATTGTAGAGTATTAAATTTGCTAAAATTTGGTTGATAAATCAAATTTGTAAACTCAATATTAACCGAGAAACGGCCTAACGAATTTTCTTTATGTTTTACATGGCCTAACTTTGATCGGCCGTACCTCGGTTAATATTGGGTCTACATATTCGTTTTAACAACCAAATTGTAGCAAATTTAATGCTCTACAGCTTTGTATGGCACTAGGGTGTACAAAATATGCTTAGTTTACGAGATGTCGGGTCTTCTTAGTAAAAAATTCAAAAAAATCGCTCTAGTTTCTACAAAAGCAAACTTTGATCAAAAAAATTATTTTTACATTTATTTTTAGAGTGGGAGAAACAAAAATTTCATGTGAAGAAGCCAGACGCAAAAATCGTGTTGACCAGTGTAATTATTATTATTTTATTAATTAAAAAATTCCAAACATGGATTTTTGGGCTCAGAATATTTTTCTCTTTCGATCCGGTGCGTGACACCTGGGACACCCGGTATATTTATTTTTAATATAATTTTAAAGAACTTATATAAAATTATTTTTCTCTTCTTAGTACATTTATAAAAGCGTGATTATTAAATTTTTTTTGATTAAATATAATGCACTGTATGTGTGAGTGTAGCAAGCAAGCAGGTGAGCGATAGACGGCTCAAGCAACGAACGTCGACACTTGAGAGAAATAAAGAGAGAGATTAAAAATGTTTCACTGAAATTATTGATTTTAAACATAAAATCAGAACCAGAGAGAGAGAGAGAGAGGGATTTGCTCTCTCTCTCTCTCTCTCTCTCTCTCTCTGTTACGTACTGCTTTAATACCCTTAGCACCTGCGCAGGCGGGCAGCCCGAAAAATATTTTGCTTTCCTTTTTTCTCTTGAAACAGTCCCAGTTATCAATTTTGGATATGGAAGTTCCTTTCTTCTGTATAACATAGAATGCAATAAGAAATCGAATTTCCCCCTTGGCTGTCCCACAGAATTCATCCATTAATCAAAGGAGAAATTAAGAGAAGAGTTTGATGTATTTATAGTCAGGGAGCCCGGGCCCATTGTTACGAAATTAAATTTCATGAAATATCATTTACTGTATTTATGTATGTATATAAAATAATTAATTACGGTACTAATAAAAAAATTGTTACCATAAGCCCTGAGGATGGGTGCGACTTGCACCCGAAACGTCGGCTAAGAAATATAAAGTTTTTTTATTTAACCTGGCTGCTGTTCCTGGGAAGGCTCCCGTTCTTTTTTACTTTCTCTTACCTATGTATATATGTAATATATATATATAGAGAAAGTATTGGATTCATGTCAAAAATTCGATGTCGAGATTTTGATGGATATACACGTTTTGAGGTCCCCTGAATCCAAAAAAGTGGTTTTCGCGACATGGTCTGTCTGTCTGTCTGTGTGTCTGTGTGTCTGTGAACAAAATATCTCAAGAACGAAAAGAGCTAGGAAGTTGAAATTTGATATTTAAGTTAGGCACCCCCATGGGACCTGACACGAAGCTTTTGAACAAAATCGACCAAAGAGTACTAGCACTTTACTGATTCACTTTTTCAGTTTTTTTCGATTTTCTCAAAATTTGCTCCAACGATTTTTTTTAAAATTCAAAAATCAATTATTTTTTAGATTCTCTTTAAAATGTATATTCTCATTTTGTCATTGAAATCTTCTGAAGACCACTTTACTCTTGTATTTCATAGGGAAGATAGGAGAAATGGTTGCCATGGTATCAAAATATAAATATTTTCCCATACTTATAAATTTTACATCTGAATTCATGTTCCGTACTGTCGGGAACTAAATACATGTAATCGAAAGTTGTGTACTGTGCTTGTCACACCAGATTTTTTCCAATTTGAATATCCACAGCCATTCAACCCAAGAAATTCTATCGAAAAATATTTACATTAAATAAAAAAAAAATTATTTTGTAAGACAAAATATATATATGGTTTGATCAAAGAGTCTTCCACTTCGAACATGTACAGTGAGGGACCATATAAAGTCCCATTCATACATTTTCTACTTGTGATTATTTCATTGTTTTTAAAAAAAATATTATATTTTTTTTTTAATGTAAACTTTCATGGTTCAAACCTAGAAAATTTCCAATAAAGATTTGCATTTTATTTTATAAAAACAATGAAATAATCACAAGTAGAAAACGCATGGGTGGGATTGTCCCTCACACAAGGGGGTAATTACCCCCCCCCCCCCGAGATTTGAAAAAAAATACTTTTTTCAAAAAAAAAAAAATTTATTTTGAATGTAAAAATTTAAAAATTTGATTTGTATTTATATTCTGGCAAACAAGTTCAGAATGCGCCTTTAAATTAACGAAATTAAGAAAAAAAGTGTGCTGTGCGACCAGTCACACCAGATTTCCTCCCCCCCCCCGAGAAACTCCTCTAGATCCGCTCTTGCCCTCACTGTACATGTTCGAAGTGGAGGACTCTTTGATCAAACCATATATTTTGTCTTACAAAATATTTTAATGTTAATAATTTTCTTAAGATTTAATGAAAAATCCCATAAATAATAATAAATTTTTGAGAATTGTACGGATAGAGAGTTGAAATAAAAAAAAAAAAAAAAAATGTCCCGAACAAGCATCGAACTAGCGACTCCTTGTTTACCAGACTGTTGCGCTTACTCTCTTTTTTTTTTTTTTTTTTTTATAAATTGTTTTTATTAGCCATTTGATCTTTACATTTGTATGCAGTCATGAAAAACAATTTGAAACATGCATTTGAATTATAATTTCTTAAGTATCCACTATGACCGTAAGGTTACTCAGGGATAATACAATATTTTAATCCTTTAATAGTAAATAAAATTAATTTATAAACATATATATAAATATTTTTCTTTAGATGTGTTTAAAAATTGGGTAAAAAATAAATTACCAGGAAAAGACTATAAACAAAAAACCTGGTGTTCATAACAAGAATATTATTTTTGGATTTTTTTGGGGACACGAGGATGGGGAGATAGGGTGGGAGAGGGTGGAGGGGAACGATTATATACAATATTTACAAAAAGAGAAAAAAATAAAAAAAAAAACTTTGCTCTATAGCATCTTAAATCCAGATAAGCACTTCATGTGTCTCAGGTCTGTAGCAGTGTCTACGCGTCTGTGAATGACTCGTGTTAGATTTTTTACTCTAACCACCAGTATCTATTGCTGCCACTTTTTGAATTCGTATCTCTCTCGGAGATGGCCATATCGAATCTCCAGATTCTGTTAGGGTCTTGACCACGTAAGAAGGGGTCGAAAGTTATTTTTTTATCCGTTTTACGTCTGGCTGCGTGGTATAGAATTGGGATGTTGTCCTGGTCTTGAATATAACCTAGTCTGTCTAGATAGAGAAATCCCTCGGGTGGGATGTAGCCGGTTTTTAGGGTTTTTTCAAAATAATTTTCGCTGTAGTAGAGTGGGGGGCCGCAAATTAGGTTATTTTCGAATATTATTGATGCCTGTTTGTAATGATTTCTAATGAGTTTAATAATAAAATTGTCAATCCGAATGATGTTGGCCATATTATAAATTTTTTTTGTTGCTCACGTAGTGGCGGAAGTCCGTTTCGGGGGATCTATATAAACCTAGGCAGGCTCTGAGGCACTTACGTTCGAAGGTGCGAATTCTTTCCATAGCCGATGCACTTTGATTAAACCATATGTTGCAACCGTAGGTGATGATTGGCCGAATTAAGAGTTTATAACAAATGATTTTTATTTGTTTATCTAAATATTTGGAGAAAAACAATCGACTGAGTCTCTGGAATGCTCCCTGTGCTTTACCAAGCTGGATCTCTAAATGAGAGTTAAACGTGAGGAAATCATCTAGGTGGATACCTAAGTACTTGACTGTTCTTTTGTGTGGGATAGGTTCACCGTCGAGAGTGATAATGAAATTTTTCCAGTGTTTTTTAACGCTGGAAGAGGCATTATCATAGGGAGATCTGAATAAAATTGTTTCACATTTGGAGGTGTTTATTATTAGCCTCCAGGTGTGGTAGAAAGAATGGATTTTTACTGCTAGGTTTTGCATTTCTTTTTGTATAGTTAGCGGGTTTGAGCCAGATATGTAAAGCGCTTACTCTCTCGGCTACCAGACTCTGTTTACATTTAAATAAAATTATCCAAACTTATACAACTCGGAAACTTCAAAGTCGATTTTCTTGAGTGTTCTTGAATAGTGCATCGTACTGCTTTAGGAAATTGATGTCCAGATACTAATCCTATGAGTTTAAGGACTCCTTGTGAGATCATCCCGCGCCCGCGGCCAAAGGGCCTAAAAACCCTCGCGTCGGTTCTCAATTGCAAGGTGATTTAGTGTAATTCCCTCGTAGGGAAATAACGCATATCCTCTGCTCAGGTGACACGAATTAGGCGAGTAATCTAACTTGGCAACCTGTTACTGACTAATTTGCCGTGCAAATGTTGTGTGATGTTCCTTAAACCTTTTTCTCTATTTACATCGGCAGGTGGCAGCTTTTTTTTTTTTTTTTTGATGTCAAGCCAGAAGAAATAATAGCAAGAAGAGAAGAAGTGATTTTACACGTGACTTTTTTTCTTTTTTTTTGTCGTTCTCATATGACGCACACACAAACGAGTGTGACGTTCGTATTCTTATTTTTGTTCTGTTTTGTGCTGCGCGTCGTCGTCGTCGTCGCATTTACCTTCGGCCATTTGATTATTTTTAACACACACAGACACGCATAATCGTCAGAAAGTCTAAGAATCGAATGGGAACCTTCGAAAACAAATCCCCGCGATGATGACGAAAATAGCAACAAGTGAAAAAGGGGCGGGGGGGGAGACCTTGTTTGTTTTTTGTTCAAAGGTCAATAGACTCTAGGATATATACAAAAGTTGATTAATTAGAACAATGGCGAGTTTATTTTTCATTGGAACAAAATATCCCCGAATTGTTCAAAATTAAACAAAATGTTTGCAATCTAAAGTTGCTCTTTTTCTTGGACTTTATACAAGGCATTATCAATAATAAAAATCTGGTGTGACTGGCGCACAGCACACAACTTTCTCTTACCCTTCGGTAAGAGAAAGTTGCGCACCGTGCTGGTCACACCAGATTTTTTGTGTCGAGATATATTTAGTTTCCGATAGCACCTTAGTTTCAAACTTGCATTTTAAATGTTGACTGCTTGAAATAAACTATGGTTATTTTTCAAAATTTTAATCTCATATTTGGACATTTTATACACAATATAGAATCGTAAATAAATACAAAATTTCATAAGAATTGGAAAAAAAATTTTAAATGCCTAAAAAGTTCTAAAGGGGACCCCCTTTTGAATCGAAATTAACATACAAATCCCTATAGGAAATTAACATTAGGTCTATGCGAAGATAAGGTGGAAAGGGAATTTAAAAAGAGTAGAGAGAGACGATAATGTTTGCAAGTGAGAGAGAGACATATATGTTTTCTTTGAAACAATTAAAACAGAAATAAAAAAAAAAATAAATGGGAATTTAAATAATAATTGATTTTTAATCTAATAAAAAGAAAAAGATTTAAATTCCGTTACCATGGCAACCATTTCTATCTTTCCTATGAAGAACAAGAGTAAAGTGGTCTTCAGAAGATTTCAACGGCAAAATGAGAATATACATTTTAAAGAGCATCTAAAAAATAGTTCATTTATGAATTTTAAAAAAAATCCTTGGAGGGAATTTTGAGAAAATCGAAAAAAACTGAAAAAGTACATCAGTAAAGTACTAGTACTTTTTGGCCGATTTTGTTCAAAAGCTTATTTTGAGATTCTTCAAAGGTACCTAAGTTAAATATAAAATTTCAATCCGGTAGCTCAATTCCTTCATGCTAAAAAAATGGTTCCACACACACACACACACATACATACATACATACATACACACACACAGACCAATTTGCGGGACCCACTTTTTTGGACTCAGGGGACCTCAAAACATGTATATCCATCAAAATCTCGACATCGAATTTTTGACATGATCGCAATACTTTCTCTCTCTATATATTTCATATATAGGGTAAGAGAAAGTAAAAAAATCCTGGTGTGATTGTCGCACAGCACTCAAATTTCTCATACCGAAGGGTTAGGTCACACCACATTTTTTGTGTCGAGATATATTTAGTTTTCCATAAAAAAAAAACAACGCTTTTATAAATGTACTAAAAAGAGAAAAATAATTTTGTATAAGTTTTTTAAAATTATATTAATAATAAATATATGCTACTATTAAGAGCAAGTCACTCGCTCACTCGCTCTTAATACATAAACATTGTGTAATTTATTACAATGATGATTGAATATAATTCTGTTAACCTTGTATTCTAACAATGAATCGTCCTGAGGAAGGTCGTGATTTGCCACCGAAACGTCGACGGTTAATAATTAAAGTTTTTTTATTTAATTCCTTAAGGCCCCCATACACCATCCGGTTTTCCTCAAGGCCCGGCCGGAATAGGGCTCGCCTCGAGGAAATCCTCAACGTGTGTGGTAGCGGCCTCGAGGCCAAAGGGCGGCCTCGAGGCCAAAAAATCCTGATTGAAATTCAATAATATTTTCCTCGAGGCCGGAATTCTGTCAGTTTATCGCTGCGTGTATGGCCACCTCAGGCGGGAATTTTAAAATATGTATTTGGAATATTTCAAATGGCCCGTGGCCCGTGACTCAGAGAAAAGAGATTATTCCCGTCCCAAGCGAGAAATATTTATTTCATTTGAATTGACTACAAATCTTTTGAAATAAATGGAATTAAATGCCGAAAAACACTTTAAAATAAATATAAATAATAAAATAAATAAAATTATTATAAATAATTAAAACTAAATAATTAAAATTATAAAATATATTTTTTTTTTGTTTTGGCTTAAAATGTATCTATATTAATTAGATTAATTTAATTAGAATGTTTCTATTATTAAATTTTAATTTAAAATATAAGAATTTTTATTATTATAATAATTATTATTATTATTTATTTATAATAATTTTATCTGAATATGAAAACATACTAAAAAAAATTCTACAAATGATTACAAGAACTGTCAAAAGAGAACTAGTGTGTTGGTCTTGAGATAATCCTCAAGTCCGTTTCCTCGAGGAAAACCCTAGCGTGTATGTCCGAATTTTTCCTTGGGGAAATCCTCAAGAAAATCCTTGAGACTTTTTCCTGGAGGACTGCCTGAACGTGTATGGGGCCCTTTAGCTGCAAAGTCTCCCATACCCCCTGGCACTGTGTGTGTTTAAATGTTGACTGGCCCCCGGGTTTGGCGTAGTAGGTAGCGTGCCTACCTCCTATACCAAACGTCGCGGGTTCGGACCCCAGGCAGTCCGATGATTTTATTTAAGCCATTTGGATACCAGATGGCTTAAATGAAAATGCCTGAACCCACAATAGATAATATATATTACAACGGTTATCGTCTAAAGTCTTAAATGGCCTAAGTTGCCGAAAAGACTGCATGAATGTGTGTGTGAGTGTGAGTGTGAATGAGAAAAAAGTGTGAATGTTTTTTCAAAAGAAAAAAAAAAAATGTTGACTGCTTGAAATAAACTCGGGTTATTTTTCAAAATTTTAATCTCATTTTTTGGACTTTTTATACACAATAGAAAATCCTAAATAAATACAAAATTTCATAAGAATTGGAAAATTTTTTTTGAAAATGAGTAAAAAGTTAAGGTTTGAATTTCAATCCCCATATGGGGATTTAACATTGACTTTATGGAAGTAGGAGCCGGAAAATTAATTTGAAAAATATATAATAAAATACATCAGTGAAGTGTACTTCAAACAATTTTCACAAAATATTACTGATATACTTTTTAAAAAGGTAATTGATTTATATTTCTTTTGAAATTACGTCGTTCGTTCCAGTGATCCCATTTAAACATAATTGTTAAAAATTTGAATATATTCCAATGAAAAATCAAATAATTTTGATTTCACACCTTAAATGCAGGCCTGCGTTGTCCCGCACTTGGCGAACTTAATAGCAAAGTAGATACGTAGGGCTTATAGCTGGTAGTTTAATAAGGATAGGTGAAAAGTGAAGAAAATCTGCAGCTAGTTGTTAATTTGCTAGTTAATAGCAAAGTACATTAATGCAGTAGCGTATCCAGGCGCATCAAGCTTTTGGCGCCGCTCGCTTTCCCTCAAAATCTCCGTTTTTTTTTTTTTTTGAAATTTAATAATAAATTCATTTTATATCACAAATCAGAAGAAAAATACCAAAAAAATAGATCAAACGAAATACTAAAAAAAAAAGGTCGGTCGAAAAGCGCTCCTGTTGCACTTCGCCCCCTCCGCCTGCCCTGAAAGGCTAGTTACGCCGCTGCCTGGTTGCAAGAACGTATTTAAAGGTGATTGGTTCGTAAAAGCCGTCTTTAAGCTAAAGGTTGAAATTCGGATCTTTATACTATAAAGTATTCACTAACCTGACTTGTTTCATTGAAATTAAAAAAAAAGATACCCTAGAGTCAGCACTTCCAGTACCGGGGTCTTTGGCGGGAATAAGCCGGTAAAGTTGCGGGAAGATGGTTTTTCGCAAATATCTCGAAAACGATGCGGTTTTTCAGCAAAAATTCATCTATACAAAAATAATCGAAATTAAATTACAAACAAAAATGGTCTAGTACATAATCACGCTAAAGTGAACGGTTCGGTAGATTTAGAAGGGTAAAAAGTTATAATTCATATATCTTGTTACCATGACAACCATCAAATTTTACCTCTAAATCTCCCGAACCGTTCACTTTAGCGTGATTACGCACTAGACCATTTCTGTTTGTAATTTAATTTCGATTATTTCTGTATAGATGAATTTTTTGCGTAAAACCGCATAGTTTCCGAGATATTTGCGAAAAACCATCTTCCCGCAACTTACCGCCCCATAGTACTGCAAGTGCTGACTCTAGGGTATCTTTCCATCGCTAAAATGAAAATATTAGCCCTCAGAAAACTCTTGTCACCAGCTCTTGGACTATTAGGCAGTCCAAACTCGCCTCCATTTAACGTTAGGTTGAAGACATTCAAATATTAAATAAAATTTGGAGAAATTCCATGAAATTATTTTCAAGATTCATTCATGCATGACATGACAGACTTCTTTTTTTTTTCTAATAATAATACGTAATTTTATTTTTACAGATGGCTTGCGTTATAGCGCCAAAGTTGGGCCGATCGTCCAGGATTTCTGGCTGGTGTTTGAGATTCTGCCACACCCTTCAAGGGACAGCCTGATCGCTATTGACAACCTTCGGCTTGTTGGTTGCTTCCCAGGTAAATAATATCCCCTTCAAAACAACAACAAAAATACGTTTGATTTTATAAGAGAGAGAACGTTCTGTTTATTTGGCACACCGTAGTTTGGGGATCCGTAGTCAAGACACCTTACAAGATTATTTTTACTTTCTCTTACCTATATATTGGGGCAGTGCCGGAGGAGTAGGTGATCGTCTATGGACCCCGCAAACAGATTTTTTAAAATTATATTTTATTCAATAAGAAATGCTTTATGAAAATTTTTTAAAATGAATATAAATTTCGATTTTTCCACGAGTTCTTAGGGACATTTTGAACATTCCAGGGGGGGGGGTCTAAAACTGTTGTGTAATAAAATCATATTAGCTGACAGGGCCCCGAAATTTCGACTGCCTACGGACCTCCATCTTGCTTAATCCGGCCCCTGCATTAGGGTGGTCCCTTATTTTTCAAGTTGCATTTTTTGAATGCAGGTTCCTCTCAAATTGTTCTTTATATCAAAATATAATTCCTCCGAAATGGGAAAAAAATCTTTGAAAAAGAACACGTGACCCACGGGGCTTAGAGTTTAAAACAACGATTCAATTGGAAAAGGCAAAAGGAAACGGGAATATGATAACTATCTGCATATTTCTACGGGGTGTCGCGTTAAAAAAATTTTGAACATTCTAAATAAGAGCCGTTTTGGAGCACATTTTCTCTATATCCTGTGCCTGATGGAAAAATTCTACCTACATATCTGAATTCAGAATGAAAAAATCTGGTGTGACTGGCGCACAGCACACAACTTTCTCTTACCTTCGGTAATCGAAAGTTGTGTTCTGTGCTTGTCACACCAGATTTTTCGTGTCAAAATATATTTAGTTTCCGCCAATATATTAGAAATTTAAGATGTCAAAATTTATAAGTATGGGAAAATATTTATATTTTGTAACCATGGCAACCATTTCTCCTATCTCCCTATGAAGCACAAGAGTAAAGTGTGCTTCAAACAATTTTGCGGGCAAAACGAGAATATACATTTGAAAGAGCATCTAAAAAATAATTGATTTTTGAATTTTAATCAAAATCGTTAGAGCGAATTTTGAGAAAATCGAAAAAAACTGAAAAAGTACATCAGTAAAGTACTAGTACTCTTTGGCCGATTTTGATTAAAAGCTTATTTTTCCGGTCCCGGGGGGTGTTTAACTTAAATATAAAATTTCAGCCTCATAGCTCAATTCCTTCATGCTTAAAATTGAACACACACAGAGACACAGACACACACACACACACACAGACAGACCATGTCGCGAAAACCACTTTTTTGGATTCAGGGGACCTCAAAACGTGAAGATCCATCAAAATCTCGACATCGAATTTTTGACATGAATCCAATACGTGTTCTCTATATACTGTATATATTAACATATATACATAGGTAAGAGAAAGTAATTAAAACGGAGTTATTATTAAAGTTCTTTTATGGTTATATTTAATACTAATAGCATAGAAACATTTTATCAAAATTACATTAATCAATTTTAAATAGAATTAATATTTTCAAATTAAATATAATGTATTAACAAAACAATTTCCTCATCAATTAATTCCTGAATAATAACATGGAAACTGTCAATCAAAGTTATAATAATGAAATCGACTTAATTGTATTTATTTAATCAGGAATAATATCAAATTAAAACGAGTTAGACACATAAATCACTTTTGCAAAATGAATATTCTGCATTGAAATATTGTAAAAATAATTTTAAGCTTTTATATTAAATATAAATTTTTTTAGGACATATTTCATAAATTAAAGCATTTGAAACAATATTCCGTGCTTTTTTTGCCGCTTGACACACTAATGCATAACAGGGGATTTTTTTTTAAAATCCGTAGAGCAACTTGTTGAAACGAATGATGCCGAGGTAATTGAATTAAATGTCATATAAGAGAGAGAGATGATCGATTTTAGGATAACGAGAGAGAGCTGACCAAATTTTCGATTGAATTGCCACCGAACTAGAATTAAACGATTTAAGCGGTCTGTGAATCCATTAGGGAAGGGAGAGAGAAGAGAGGTCACTCAACAAGAGAGAGAGAGAGGGGGGGGTAATTATTCAATTGATGTGGGTGTGAATGTGAATTGAAGCTCTTCTTCCCTCATTCTCTTTTATATTTAAATACCAACCAAATTGCAAAACTTGTCAACCCAAAAATCAAGTAATTCAAAAATTTGCCAAGAGATGTCAGAATGGTAGCTAATAATATTTAATGCATTTGGTTGATTTTCATTCATCTTTTAACAATAAATGTTGTTATATATTATGTATCTTTTATAAAAGCATAAAAATATATAAATATAGGCTAAAAGGGGATCGGGTGTTAGACTAGCCTGCCATCTATTACAAGAATGCTGAACTAATTTGACAGTTGAATTTTAAATAAATCATCTAAGCTTATTTTAAAAAAATTCCTTAATTAATATGTGATTAATAATAACAATAAATTCATTTTAAAAT
>JAKCPI010017386.1:0-28136 GCA_023213315.1 Euborellia annulipes
ACTCATACCAATGGCATATACAAAATTTTTTTTAAAGAAACTAAATTTATTCCGCCCCGCCCTGCGAAATTTTTTTTTTTTTTTTTGCGGAACCAAATTTTTTCTCTGCGGAAAAACAGGGCTGTATTTTTTTCACACTGCGGGGTTTTTGGAAAATTTGGGGGGCGCCCCCCCCTGATATACGTCCCTGGTGTATGCGTGTGTGAATGGGAAAAAAGTTTTTTAATAAAAAAAAAAAAAAAAAAATTATAAATATTCGTAAAATAAGTTCAAATAAGCACGAAAGGGAAAAAAAAAGCATGAAAACTCAAAAAAAGCATAAAAAAATGCAATCTCAATGCACTTAGTTTTTCCTAATTTGTATAGAAATTAAATATCTAATGGCTGCTTATAAAATTCAGCAATAAGCATTTTGCTTAAAATCCGGTCTCTACTGATAATATAACACTTCATTTATCATAATATTCATTAATGCTATGGAAATGTAATTTCTTGAAAAAACAAATTAATATTCCTAATTTTATTTAGTGCAGCTGAAATATATCTGAATAACTATTAAGTCAAATAAAAAATATTTTCGGTGTGAGATTCAAATTCTAAGTGGGCCGTCCAATTCTAGATGCATAGCTAGTTTTTATAGAAAAAAGAAAATTTATAAGTAATAATAATAATAATCAAAAAAATTTTGAGGCTAGGTCCTCCAAATCTGTCTATGCAGCTAGTTTGAATAAAAATGTTAAGAGAAATAATTTTTTTTTCGTCTTGCATTCGAGAACATTTCGACTCCGTCCCTATAATTTTCATTTGATTGGAAGCCAATTTAATTGAAATAAATGTTTCACACTTAAAACGGGAGGCAAATAAAAGCACATGAAGTGAATGCTTTACCTCTGTAGTAGAAATACATTTAAGAGAAAATATGATGATTATTATGAAAAATATCTGGCTGAGTAGCAGCGGCGTAACTAGCCTTTGAGGGCGGAGGGGCAAGCGCCCCCCCCCCTTCGCCCCACCTCGTTACGCTACTGGCTAAAAGATAATATAAGCCTCATCGAGGGATCATAGAGAAAAATTAATTAAAACAACCCTTGCGTTAGATTTTTGTCATAATTGGGAAACACTACGCAGGCTAGCAGTGATTTTGGTACCGGGGGTATTTTGAGCTGATCTCTGAGTATATGCGTACGATATTCTGTAATTCTTTAGCTTTCTAAAAAACATTCATTCGTGCAAATCGGTTAATTATTAACGAAATTATAAACAAAATAGTTAATCTAAGTCAGGGGCGTATATAAGGGGGGGGGGGCGAGGGCCGAAATTTCCCAAACACATATACATATATAGGATATACAGACATCAGCGCAACAAATTTTTCCGCAGGATGGACAACTTTGGTTCCGCAATAGAAAAAATGTGCCTCAAAAAATTTCGTGTGAAAAAAAGTATAGTTTCTTAAAAAAAAAAATTTTCCTCAGAAAAATTTTTGAGTTCGACCCCCCCCCCTGAAAAAAATTTCTATATACGCCCCTGATCTAAGTCAAGTACAAATATAAGAAAGTTTTGTTATATTGCTTAGGTTTCTTGGGTATAATGATAGCGCTGAAATAACTATTTTTTTTACAATTTCGTTAATAATTAACTGATTTGAACGAATAAATAATTAGGTAGAGTCAAGGGCGGATCCAGAGGTGTTTCTCGGGGGGGGGGGTAATTACCCCCTTTACCCCCCTGTATCCGTTCTTGGGTAGCGTGTCTACCTTCTATACCGAACTTAACCGAAAATCAAAACATATTCTAATAGAAAATTTACCGATCTACAAAAAAGGTCTGGAATGTTTTTTAATTAAGTCAAAGTTATTCCAGGTTAAAGTCCAACAGCAAATCATAAAAAATCTGGTGTGACTGGCGCACAGCACACAACTTTCTCTTACCTTCGGTAATCGAAAGTTGTGTACTGTGCTTGTCACACCAGATTTTTTGTGTCGACATGTATTTAGTTCCCGGCAGTATGGAATATTTGAATTCAGATGTAAAATTTATAAGTATGGGAAAATATTTATATTTTGTAACCATGGCAACCATTTCTCCTATCTTTCCTATGAAGCACAAGAGTAAAGTGTGCTTCAAACAATTTTGAGGGCAAAACGAGAATATACAGTTGAAAGAGCATCTAAAAAATAATTGATTTTTGAATTTTAATCAAAATCGTTAGAGCGAATTTTGAGAAAATCGAAAAAAACTGAAAAAGTACATCAGTAAAGTACTAGTACTCTTTGGCCGATTTTGATTAAAAGCTTATTTTTCCGGTCCCGGGGGGTGTTTAACTTATATATAAAATTTCAGCCTCATAGCTCAATTCCTTCATGCTTAAAAGTGAACACACACACACACACACACACACACACACACACACACACACACACACACACACACACACACACACAGACAGACCATGTCGCGAAAACCACTTTTTTGGATTCAGGGGACCTCAAAACGTGAAGATCCATCAAAATCTCGACATCGAATTTTTGACATGAATCCAATACTTTCTCTCTATATATATATTACATATATACATAGGTAAGAGAAAGTAAAAAGGATTTCCACATTTTTTTTATACTCTATTACAAAATAATGGCTCAAAAACATAAAATATCATATTTTTTTGTAAAACTTATCGAGTGTTTAGTGACGTAACCATAAAATTTTTACAAAAATTTTTTTTGGCCCACCCTAATACCTACATATATTGGGCCTCAGCGTAATTTTTTACGCAAAAAATGGGCCGCACATCAAAAAAGGTTGGAAACCACTGGTTTAAAGTTTTAAATGGCCTAAGTTGCCGAAAAAACTGTGTGTATGCGTGTGTGAATGATTTTTTATAAAAAAAAAAAAATTCATCATATAATTCAATTATTATTATTTAGATGCACTTTTAAAAAGTATAATTTTGTGTTAATTGTTGAAGTACATTTTGATGATGTAATTCAGTTTGTTTTTTATTTTCATTAATTTGATGAATATAATAAAAATAGAAAATAATTTTATTGTTTTTTTTTTATTTCTGTCTATTTGTTTCGGAGAAAATGGGTTGCCTAGATGGACAGACAGACACCAGTGCCTATCTCTCTTTCGCTTTCACTTGCAAACATTATCGTCTCTCTACTCGTTTCAAATTCAATTTCCGGCTCTTCATTCCAAAGAGGCAATCTTAAATCCCCATATGGGGATTTGTATGTTAATTTCTATTCAAAAGGGGGTCCCCTTTGCAGGGCCGGAACTACGAGATTTTTTTAGGGAGGGGGCAAAATTTAATTTGCCGCCTCTTCCTTAAAATTTTCTATACAAAATTCATATCATTTTACCTTTTTTTTAGTAAATCTTTCTTTAATTGCCGCCCCCTGATATCTGCCGCCCGGGGCAATGCACCCACTGCCCCCCTCTAGATCCGGCCCTGCCCCTTTGGAACTTTTTACGCATTTAAATTTTTTTTTTCAATTCTTATGAAATTTTGTATTTATTTACGATTCTATATTGTGTATAAAATGTCCAAATATGAGATTAAAATTTTTAAAAATAACCATAGTTTATTTCAAGCAGTCAACATTTAAAACGCAAGTTTGAAACTAAGGTGCTATCGGAAACTAAATATATCTCGACACAAAAAATCTGGTGTGACCAGCACGGTGCACAACTTTCTCTTACCGAGGGGTTGTGTGCTGCGCGTCCAGTCACGCCAGATTTTTTTTTAATTTCATCAGATTAGATAATAAAAAATTATATTTTCTCTCTCTAAAAAATATTTGATAATTATATCCACATGAATAATGAAAGAGAGACACAAAAAAAAAAAAAAAAAAAGACGAAGAGGTTTTTATGTTAATGCAGTTTAAAAGGATAAAAAGAGAGACAGAGAGAGAGATGTCAATTAGATAAAAGGTTCAAAATAGGATTTCTATTTTAGTATTTTTTTTTTTAAACTCTCAAAAGTGAAGAAAATCTTTATAATTTTTTATCTCAGTTGCGGCTTTTTTTTTTTTTGAAAAAAAGAATCATTTGATTCTATATTTATTCTATATTTCATAAAAATAATTAGATAAAAACAAAATAAAGATGAGTTCACTTCTTTTTGTCTCGGACTGTCCCAAGCCAAGCGAGGGAAACGCCACTTGGATCAACCAACAATCCCTCTTTCTTATTATTTCTATTTAATTAATCAAATCGCGGGTTTACCTGGTGATATCGAGGATGAAAAGAAAGGAGCAGGCATGGAGCACTCAGGTGATGTGTCGGTATCGTGGATTGTTGAGGAAGGAAGCATTATTTGATGAGATAAGAATAAATAGATGTAACGATATCACAAGCTTGAGGCTTACTGAGGCGGCGACGACAGCGCTGCCGCCGCCGCCGCCGCAGTCGTCGTCGTCTTCGTCTTAAACCGAACAAAGCCGAACTCTCCCGAAGTGCAAGTGTGTGTGTGTAATTGAAAGAAACCGATTGTTGGATCTATTTTTAATTTCAATAATGAAAATAATATAAAAGAGAAAGATAATTTTTTTTTTTAAATAAAATAAATTGAATACGTAATTCATATTTAATATTTTAAATGAATAAATAAATAAAAATAGTAAAATTTTTAAATATATAAAAAAAAAAGATTTTATTTTATCTATAAAAAAATGATTTCTCTCTTGTAAGCTTAATTAAAAATTCCGGGTTGACCGGTTTTTTTTTTTTTTTTTTTTTTTTTTTTTTTTTAAAGAAAATTGGAAAAAACTAAAAAAGTACATCAGTAAAGTACTAGTACTCGAGGTTTCCCAAAGACGAGATCAATCGTACTTTGTTTTATATAGCGCAAATATATTTCCTATAGGAAATATTTAAAAGTTAAGTATGCTGGGACAAATTGCAAAGGTTATGGAGAAAATAAACACAAGCAGTTGCTTTCCATATTAAAATATAATAATTTATTTGGCAAATATTTCGGATTGTCTACGCCAGTGGTTTCAAAACTTATGTTACCACCCCCTGCCTTAAAAATATTTAATCGCATGATGACTTAGGCGATTTAAGGCTTTAATATATCTATTGGGGGTCCAGGCATTCTTATTTAAGCCAATTGGTATCCAAATATCTTAAATAAAATCATCGGACTGCCTGGGTCTGAACCCGCGACTTTTAGTATACGAGGTTAGCACGCTAACCCATACACCAAGCCCCGAGGGCTCCCTTTTCTTCTTAATTATGAAAAGAAAATTATTATTAATTCCATTTCAATCCAGTGCCTGCTTGAGGATTTGTTTACATTCATGGAATACACAAATGAAAAGAATACATAAATATTTCTCTATACATTTCCTAAGGGAGAAATCGTAACTTTAAGAATTAATAACTCAAAAAGTTATAGGAATTTCGGGAGGAAAATAATTTTCCTGTAATCCCTAGGTCTTGTTTATGCATATAAAATTTCATTTCAAAATTCCAAAGGGAAGTTGCCTAAATAGAACGTGACAGACAGACGGACATTTGCGAATTATATATATAGATGAGAAAATATCTATATAGGGGAGAGGTCGGGACATTAGGACACGAGGCACATTGGAACATTCGAATTTTAGCTCTACTAAATATAAAGTTTGAGTTGTACTCTTTGACCGTTAGCGTGCATTAAGTACCCATTTTATTAAGAAAACATTTTCTATAATAAAATGGGCACATTTAGTAGAGCTAAAATTCGAATGTCCCAATGTCCCGCCCTATCCCCTATATAATTGCGGAGTGTCCGTCTGTCACGCTCGTTTGACCAACTTCTCGTTGAAATTTTGAAACGAAATTTTGCAGTCTTATAGAGGACGTTATGGAGAGTCCCGGAAAAATACTCGGGTCCCGAAATTCCTATAATTTTTTGAGTTATTAATTCCTAAAGTTACGATTTCTCCTATAGGAAATGTATTCTTTGCAATTGTGTATTCTTTGAATGTAAACAAATCCTCAAGCAGGCACTGGATTGGAATACCTAGTACAAATAATTTTCTTTTCATAATGAAGAAGAAAAGGCGAGGGTCCGCCGCAGGCGGCCCCTGGCTAGACGCGAAGTCCCCCGAAGGCGGGCGGCGCGGCTAGTTCACCAGTATATTTTGTTAACATGCACCAACCAGATCACCAGATTTTTTTTTCATTTTAAAGCATTTAAGCAATAAAAGTCAACATTTAATAAGCAAAGCATCTTCTTCTTTCTAACGAGATTACAAAACGACAAATTCGTAATTCTATTAGAATAAAAAAAAAAAAAAAAAAAAAAAGTTGACAAATGAATTTTTCTGTTTTATTAAATAAAAGTAAAGGAAAAAAAGGTAAAGATCTCGATGCTTTTGTAAGCGTCACGCAAAATTAAACGTTCAATTTTTTTTTTTTTTTTTCTGTCCTTCGAGCTAAAATTAAACAAATTGGATAACATCGATGTCTTCTTCGTGTGACACACGAAGCGAGAGAGAGAGAGAGAGATTTAAGTTGAAAATGAAAGGAAAAAAAAAACGAACAACGTAAAGAAAAAAAAAAAATAAATAAAAAAATCTGGTGTGACTGTCGCATAGCACACAACTTTCTCTTACTTTCGGTAATCGAAAGTTGTGTTCTGTGCTTGTCACACCCAGATTTTTCGTGTCGACAGTACGGAACATTTGAATGCAGATGTAAAATTTATAAATAGGCCTATATTAACATATATAGAGGTAAAAGAAAGTAAAATTAATCTAACTGGTACATTTGAGTCACTTTTCTAACCGTCAAGTCTATGATATAAAAATGTATTTATAAAACATAATAGGCCTATTAATACAATTGAAATTTGTAAATTTGCACGCCCAACGCTTTTAGTTTTAAAAATATACAGGGTGTCCCACATAGGCGTAGCCAGAAATTTTCGATGGGGGTTGAGGATGATTTCTCCCCCCTCCCCCCCCCCCCCCCCCCACCGACTAATAGGGCAGTTTAAGGCGTCTAATGAAATAAATGACTAGCCAATCCGCCCTCCTGGATCCCCTTCGGATTGGCTCGGGCCCGCCCTTTCTTAAGTGCCCCAATTTTTCATTCAACTCGTTTCATGCATTAAAAACTTTAACATCTTAAAGAAATTTTACTCTTTAAAAAAGGAAAATAAAAAATTTATTTATATAATAATTTTTATTATTTTTCATCTGAGGGATTTAATCAATTTTAGCAGGCTTTAATTTTTTATAAAGCAAGACAAAATTTAAACTAGAGAAAA
The DNA here is from genome assembly GCA_023213315.1 of Euborellia annulipes. NCBI lineage: Eukaryota > Metazoa > Arthropoda > Insecta > Dermaptera > Anisolabididae > Euborellia > Euborellia annulipes. Next base: position 7,268 of record JAKCPI010017386.1, read on the forward strand.
TTATTATATTTTTTTACTTTCTCTTACCCTATATATGATATGAAATATATAGAGAGAGAAAGTATTGTTTGTATTAAAGAGCTTAAATATCTAGTCATGGCTTGGGTCCAATGGGGGGGGGGGGGGTTTGAACCCCCAAACCTCCCCCCCCCCGTGGCTACGCCTATGGTGTCCCAGGTGTCACGCACCCCATTGTTGGGATCGAAAGAGAAAAATATTCTAAGCCCAAAAATCCATGTTTGGAATTTTTTGATTAAGTAGTTAATTAGAAATTAATTAATAAAAGTGACCAATCAGGAGCGCGCTACAGAAGAATAGAAAATAAGTGGGATATTAGTAGATAAATGACAGAGAAGCTTCACGTTAATTGTTTTGGTTAATTCATAAAATAATAATAATAATTTTTGAAATAGAACAATTAAAGACTTAGGATTAACCAAAACAATTCAGCTGAAGTTTCTCTGTCATTTATTTTGAGATTATTATTTTTGTACTTCAATAATAACACAGGTCAACAAAAAAAGATTTTTTTTTCTGGTTTCTGTTCTAATGCTGGAATTCTGATACTAGACACCAAAAAACCACTTAAATTTCCATTTTTAGCTTTTAAAGTTTGCTTTTGTTTAATTGGTACAGGGGTTTGAAAAAATAAAAAATCTGGTGTGACTGGCGCACAGCACACAACTTTCTCTTACCTTCGGTAATCGAAAGTTGTGTTCTGTGCTTGTCACACCAGATTTTTCGTGTCGAAATATATTTAGTTTCCGCCAATATATTAGAAATTTAAGATTAATGCCCAATCGCACCGCACAATTTAAGTATGACTTAAAATTAAGTATCAACAACCTGGCAACGTTGTAAATTTTAGTGATATTCTGGTGATTTATTTTTAATTTAATAATTTTTTCTTTTTAATAATCATAAACTAAATTAAATACATATTGTTTATAAATATTAATTTCAGAAAAATGAGAAAATCAGAAACAAAATATTAATTTTCATGATTTTTGATTAATTAATAGCAATTTTATATATAGGCTACTATATATAAATATTAATAACGATCTGTCACTCTATACAGTGTTTTTCAATCTGTGGGTCGGGACCCCTAGGGGTGGCGAAGCCCTACACGGAGGGTAGGCGGCAAAAGGAAAAAGGCAAAGTTCTACACGATAATAAAAACACAATTTCATGGAGAAGGGAAATAGGTACCAAAATAGAGAAAATCATATAACTTACATAGTCTTTTGATTTACAATCTTTTTGTCGGTCATGAACCAAGAGAATCGCCAGAATTTTTCAACCTGTAAATTCAAAAAGATTGAAAAACACAGCTCTACTAATATAAGACTGGAAAATTTCGTTTCAAAATTCCAACTGGAAGTTGGTCAGAGCGTGACAGACGGATGGACCGACAGGCCCTCCTCTAATATAATATAGATCATCCTCGAAAATATAGTTCATATTGTTCATGTTTTTTATAAGAAAAATCGAAATCGAATCCAAAAAATGTATTATTATTAGTTAATTAATATTATATTATCAATATTGTTTTTTAGCTTAAGTCATTGCTAAGCCCCCGAAATCGAGGGCTTAAATATTTGGGGGTTAAGTATGAAATTTAACACACTTTCATTGTCATCCGTTGCTAACCACGTTCGTTGCTAAGATAACACGTTCTCTGATTGAAAATAAAATCATGTTTCAAGACCCAAATGGCGTGAATAAAGATGCCAGGACCCCCAATATATATTTATTAATAAATAACAGTATCGTTTAAGTCTTATAATATTAAATCACAAATAAATCAGCAGAATATCACTAAAATTTACAACGTTGCCATGTTGCTGATACTTTATTTTAAGTTATACTTAAATTGTGCGGTGCGATTGGGCATAAGATGTCAAAATTATAAACATGGGAAAATATTTATATTTTGTTACCATGGCAACCATTTCTCCTATCTTCCCTATGAAATACAAGAGTAAAGTGTGCTTCAAACAATTTTGAGGGCAAAACGAGAATATACATTTGAAAGAGCATCTAAAAAATAATTGATTTTTGAATTTTAATCAAAATCGTTAGAGCGAATTTTGAGAAAATCGAAAAAAACTGAAAAAGTACATCAGTAAAGTATTAGTACTCTTTGGCCGATTTTGATTAAAAGCTTATTTTTCCGGTCCCGGGGGCTGCCTAACTTAAATATAAAATTTCAACCTCGTAGCTCAATTCCTTCATGCTTAAAATTGAACACACACACACAGACACACAGACACACAGACACACGGACACACAGACACACAGACAGACAGATCATGTCGCGAAAACCACTTTTTGGATTCAGGGGACCTCAAAACGTGAAGATCCATCAAAATCTCGACATCGAATTTTTGACATGAATCCAATACTTTCTCTCTCTATATATATATTACATATATACATAGGCAAGAGAAAGTAAAAAAACTCAAAATTTGTGTACTTTTTTGAGTTTTTCGCTTATATCTCGTAAACTAAGCATATTTTGTGCACCATAATATATTTTTTTTTTTTTTTTTTTTTTTGAAAAAAAAAACATTCACACTTTTTCTCATTCACACTCACATTCACACACACATTCATACAGTCTTTTCGGCAACTGAGGCCATATAAGACTTTGACGATAATCGTTGTAGAGAATATATCTATTGTGGGGTCAGGCATTTCTATTTAAGCCATCTGGTATCCAAATGGCTTAAATAAAATCATCGGACTGCCTGGGTCCGAACCCGCGACGTTTGGTATAGGAGGTAGGCGCATAATATATTAGAAAGTTGTAGAGCATAAAATTTGCTAAAATTTATTTGATAAAACGAATTTCTAGACCTAATATTAATCGAGATACGGCCGATCAAAGTGTCTATTTGTTTTATATTTCAAGAAACTTGAAACTTTTTGCAGTTTTTCGCTTATATCTCGCAAAGTAAACATATTTTGTTAATTATAATACATTACAAATTTGTAGAGCATTAAATTTGCTAATATTTGGTTGAAAAAAACGAATATTTAGACCCAATATTAACCGAGATGTAGCGTGCCTCACTCCTATACCAAACGTCGCGGGTTCGGACCCAGGCAGTAAGATGATTTTATTTAAGCCATTTGGATACCAGATGGCTTAAATAGAAATGCCTCAACCCACAATAGATATATTCTCTACAACGGTTATCGTCAAAGTCTTATATGGCCTAAGTTGCCGAAAAGACAGTGTGAATGTGTGTGTGAGTGTGAGTGTGAATGAGAAAAAAGTGTGAATGTTTTATTAAAAAAATCTGGTGTGACTGGCGCACAGCACACAACTTTCTCTTACCTTCGGTAATCGAAAGTTGTGTTCTGTGCTTGTCACACCAGATTTTTTGTGTCGACATATATTTAGTTTCCGACAGTAGGGTACAATTGAATTCAGATGTAAAATTTATAAGTATGGGAAAATATTTATATTTTGTTACCATGGCAACCATTTCTCCTATCTTTTCTATGGAGTGCAAGAGTAAAGTGGTCTTCAAACAATTTTGAGGGCAAAACGAGAATATACATTTGAAAGAGCATCTAAAAAATAATTGATTTTTGAATTTTAATCAAAATCGTTAGAGCGAATTTTGAGAAAATCGAAAAAAACTGAAAAAGTACATCAGTAAAGTACTAGTACTCTTTGGCCGATTTTGATTAAAAGCTTATTTTTCCGGTCCCGGGGGTGTTTAACTTAAATATAAAATTTCAACCTCGTAGCTCAATTCCTTCATGCTTAAAATTGAACACACACACACACACACACAGACACACAGACACACGGACACACAGACACACAGACAGACAGACCATGTCGCGAAAACCACTTTTTTGGATTCAGGGGACCTCAAAACGTGAAGATCCATCAAAATCTCGACATCGAATTTTTGACATGAATCCAATACTTTCTCTCTATATATATATTACATATATACATAGGTAAGAGAAAGTAAAAAAAAATACGGCCTATCAAAGTTTCTATTTGTTTTATATTTCGAGAAACTTGAGACTTTCTTCAGTTTTTCGCTTATATCTCGAAAACTAAACATATTTTGTAAAATACAAAATTGTAGAGTATTAAATTTGCTAAAATTTGGTTGATAAATCAAATTTATAAACTCAATATTAACCGAGAAACGGCCTAACGAATTTTCTCTATGTTTTACATTCGAGAAACATGGTCTAACTTTGATCGGCCTTACCTCGGTTAATATTGGGTCTACATATTCGTTTTAACAACCAAATTGTAGCAAATTTAATGCTCTACAACTTTGTATGGTACTATGGTGCACAAAATATGCTTAGTTTACGAGATATAAAAATGTCCGGTCTTCTTAGTAAAAAATTCGAAAAATTGCTCTAGTTTCTAAAAAAGATCAAAAAAATTATTTTTACATTTATTTTTAGAGTATGAGAAACAAAAATTTCATGTGAAGAAGCCAGACGCAAAAATCGTGTTGACCAGTGTAATTATTATTATTTTTACTTTCTCTTACCTATGTATATATGTAATATATATATAGAGAGAAAGTATTGGATTCATGTCAAAAATTCGATGTCGAGATTTTGATGGATCTTCACGTTTTGAGGTCCCCTGAATCCAAAAAAGTGATTTTCGCGACATGGTCTGTCTGTGGGTGTGTGTGTCTGTGTGTGTGTGTGTGTGTGTGTGTTCAATTTTAAGCATGAAGGAATTGAGCTACGAGGTTGAAATTTTATATTTAAGTTAGGCAGCCCCCGGGACCGGAAAAATAAGCTTTTAATCAAAATCGGCCAAAGGGTACTAGTACTTTACTGATGTACTTTTTCAGTTTTTTTCGATTTTCTCAAAATTCGCTCTAACGATTTTGATTAAAATTCAAAAATCAATTATTTTTTAGATGCTCTTTCAAAGGTATATTCTCGTTTTGCCCTCAAAATTGTTTGAAGCACACTTTACTCTTGTATTTCATAGGAAAGATAGGAGAAATGGTTGCCATGGTAACAGAATATAAATATTTTCCCATGTTTATAATTTTGACATCTTAAATTTCTAATATATTGGCGGAAACTAAATATATCTCGACACAAAAAATCTGGTGTGAACAGCACGGTGCACAACTTTCTCTTACCGAAGGTAAGAGAAAGTTGTGTGCTGTGCGCCAGTCACACCAGATTTTATTAATTAACGAAAACAATTAACGTGAAGCTTCTCTGTCATTTATCTCCTACTATCCCACTTATTTTCTATTTTTCTGTAGCGCGCTCCTGATTGGTCACTTTTATTAATTAACTACTTAATCAAAAAATTCCAAACATGGATTTTCGGGCTCAGAATATTTTTCTCTTTCGATCCGGTGCGTGACACCTGGGACACCCGGTATATTTATTTTTAATATCATTTTAAAGAACTTATATAAAATTATTTTTCTCTTCTTAGTACATTTATAAAGAGTGATTATTACATTTTTTTTGATTAAATATAATGCACTGTATGTGTGAGTGTAGCAAGCAAGCAGGTGAACGATAGACGGCTCAAGCAACGAACGTCGACACTTGAGAGAAATAAAGAGAGAGATTAAAAATGTTTCACTGAAATTATTGATTTTAAACATAAAATCAGAACCAGAGAGAGAGAGAGGGATTTGCTCTCTCTCTCTGTTACGTACTGCTTTAATACCCCCAGCACCTGCGCAGGCGGGCAGCCCGAAAAATATTTTGCTTTCCTTTTTTCTCTTGAAACAGTCCCAGTTATCAATTTTGGATATGGAAGTTCCTTTCTTCTGTATAACATAGAATGCAATAAGAAATCGAATTTCCCCCTTGGCTGTCCCACAGAATTCATCCATTAATCAAAGGAGAAATTAAGAGAAGAGTTTGATGTATTTATAGTCAGGGAGCCCAGGACCATTTTTGCAAGTTATGACTAATAGGGTTTGTTGACACCGGTGGAAACCGAAACCGGTATACCGGTTTTTGGCTAATTTTCAAAAACCGAGAAACCGAGATTTTTCCGAAAAACCGAATTCGGTTTTTTTTTTATTTTTTTTCAGTAATACTTGTATTCAAATTATAAATTAGCCCGTGTTCCGTGGCTCAGAGAAGAGACATTAGCTTATAAGTAGCTTGGAGTTTCGGATTCGCTTCCCGTCCCAAGCGAGAAAAATTTATTTCTTTTGAATTGGCTATCAATCATTTGAAATAAATAGGGATGAGGTCTAAATGGCCTTAGGTGCCGAAAAAGACCTTAAACAAATTTAAAAAAAAATTATAAATTATTTATATTTTTTTCCCCCTTTTTTCCCCAATACTCCAATAATCTATATATAATAATAGCGGACTGTCTGTCTGTCTGTCCGTCGACTATCTCACTCTGTTTGACCAACTTTTATTTACATTGGGATGACGAAATTTTGCAGTCTTATAGAGGACGTTATGGAGTGTCCAGGAAAAATACTCGGGTCCCGAAATTCCTACAATTTTTTGAGTTATTAATTCCTAAAGTTACAATTTCTCTCATAGGAAATGTATAGAGAAATATTTATGTATTTTTGTATTCTATGAATGTAAACAAATCCTTAAGCAGGCACTGGATTGGAATAGTAGTAATAATAATTTTCTTGGGTTCGGATCCACGCAGTCCGATGATTTTATTTTGGATACCAAATGGCTTAAATAAGAATAGATATATTCATTAATAGCGGTTATCGTTTAAAGTCTTATGTCGCCCAAGTTTCCGAAAAGTCTGTGTGTATGGACGTGTATGTGAGTGTGAATGGGAAAAAAGTGAGTGTTAAAAAAAAAAAAAAAATGGCGGTTCGTTCAAAATAGATTCAGATGTTGAAAAAAAAACCGAAAAACCGGTTTTCCACTTTGTAAAAAACCGAAAAACCGGTTTTCAAAATTTTCCGGTTTTTTCCAAACCCTAATGACTATAAAGCTAATTTTCCGCGAATAGCTTCATTTTGATGAGACGACCAACTCAACTATTCTTGATTGTGGTAGCTAACAGGAGTAGCAGGGATATAATATCTCAATTTGACCATTCTCAAAAATTTATTCATTAAATCTTAAGAAAAATATTCAAATTGGAAAAAAGAACGGGCAGCAGCCAGGTTAAATAAAAAACTTTTTATTTCTTAGCCGACGTTTCGGGTGCAAGTCTCACCCATCGTCAGGGCTTATGGTAACAATTTTTTTATTAGTAATTAATTATTTTATATACTACATAAATACAGTAAGTGATATTTCATGAAATTTTAAGATTTTACTCACAAGCAAAATTAATTAATAATATTTCATGAAATATCATTTACTGTATTTATGTATGTATATAAAATAATTAATTACTAATAAAAAAATTGTTACCATAAGCCCTGAGGATGGTGCGACTTGCACCCGAAACGTCGGCTAATAAATATAAAGTTTTTTTATTTAACCTGGCTGCTGTTTCCAGGAAGGCTCCCGTTCTTTTTTCCAATTTGAATATCCACAGCCATTCAACCCAAGAAATTCTATCGAAAAATATTTACATTAAATAAAAAAAAATATTTTGTAAGACAAAATATATATATGGTTTGATCAAAGAGTCTTCCACTTCGAGCATGTACAGTCACTAGCGGTCCCAGGGGGGGGGGGGGGGGCAGAGGGGCCCGGGCCCCCCCCATTGGACAACAAAAATTCAAAAGTTTTATTTAATATTTTAAAACTAAACAAAAAATTTATAAATTTTTCACCTCTCAGGATAGCTAAAAACGCAAATTTCAATGCCTAATTTTCAAAAAATTTTCCATACCCCCTAGGGTGTTAGCCTTGTATTCCAAGGGTCGCGGATTCGGATTCCAGACAGTTTTTAATGAATATTATGATATTATTTGGCTTTAATTTGACTACAAAAAATTAGGATGTCGCCTATATGGCGACATACGACTGCAAAGGTAAAATATATACACTAATGTCGCCTTTATGACGAGCTAAAAAAAAATTGAGGAACCTTTAAAAATTAATATTTTAAGTTGAAAATTTGAGAAACTTATTTTTTTCGACTATAAAATTCGACCATAACGAGAAAAAATTTAAAAAAAGAAAAAAAAATCGATTTTTGATGAATTTGGAAATTTTTGATCGACTCTTAAAAAATTTTTTTGAGCTCATCTTTAGAGAGGTCTCTTAAAACATTGTCATACGAGATTAAAAAAAAATTTTTTTTGCGCCATCCTATTCTTCACCTTCCCTATATCATAAATTTTAGGCCATTGGCTACCAATCCAGGTGAAATTAATATATAGAATAGGTCTAAATAGCCTTCGCTGCCGAAAAAGAGCTTAAATGAATAACAAAAAAAAAAAAAAAAAAATCTGAGCCCCCCTTGACAAAATCCTGGGAACGCCACTGTGTACAGTGACGGTCAATATTAAGTCCCATTCATACATTTTCTACTTGTGATTATTTCATTGTTTTTAAAAAAAATATTATATATTTTTTAATGGAAACCTTCATGGTTCAAACCTAGAAAATTTCCAATAAAGATTTGCATTTTATTTTATAAAAACAATGAAATAATCACAAGTAGAAAACGCCTGGGTGGGATTGTCCCTCACACAAGGGGGGTAATTACCCCCCCCCCCCGAGATTTGAAAAAAATACTTTTTTCAAAAAAAAAAAAAAATTTATTTTGAATGTAAAAATTTAAAAATTTGATTTGTATTTATATTCTGGCAAACAAGTTCAGAATGCGCCTTTAAATTACCGAAATTAAGAAAAAAAAGTGTGCTGTGCGACCAGTCACACCAGATTACCCCCCCCCCCCGCTCTTGCCCTCACTGTACATGTTCGAAGTGGAGGACTCTTTGATCAAACCATATATTTTGTCTTACAAAATATTTTAATGTTAATAATTTTCTTAAGATTTAATGAAAAATCCCATAAATAATAATAAATTTTTGAGAATTGTACGGATAGAGAGTTGAAATAAAAAAAAAAAAAAAAAATGTCCCGAACAAGCATCGAACTAGCGACTCCTTGTTTACCAGACTGTTGCGCTTACTCTCACGGCTACCAGACTCTGTTTACATATAAATAAAATTATCCAAACTTATACAACTCGGAAACTTAAAAGTCGATTTTCTTGAGTGTTCTTGAGTAGTGCATCGTACTGCTCTAGGAAATTGATGTCCAGATACTAATCCTATGAGTTTAAGGACTCCTTGTAAGATCATCCTGCGCCCGCGGCCAAGGGGCCTAAAAACCCTCGCGTTGGTTCTCAATTGCAAGGTGATTTAGTGTAATTCCCTCGTAGGGAAATAACGCATATCCTCTGCTCAGGTGACACGAATTAGGCGAGTAATCTAACTTGGCAACCTGTTACTGGCTAATTTGCCGTGCAAATGTTGTGTGATGTTCCTTAAACCTTTTTCTCTATTTACATCGGCAGGTGGCAGCCTTTTTTTTTTTTTTTTTTTTTTTTTTTTTTTTTTTTTTTTTTGATGTCAAGCCAGAAGAAATAATAGCAAGAAGAGAAGAAGTGATTTTACACGTGATTCTTTTTTCTTTTTTTTTTTGTCGTTCTCATATGACGCACACACAAACGAGTGTGACGTTCGTATTCTTATTTTTGTTCTGTTTTGTGCTGCGCGTCGTCGTCGTCGTCGTCGTCGCATTTACCTTCGGCCATTTGATTATTTTTAACACACACAGACACGCATAATCGTCAGAAAGTCTAAGAATCGAATGGGAACCTTCGAAAACAAATCCCCGCGATGATGACGAAAATAGCAACAAGTGAAAAAGGGGCGGGGGGGGGGAGACCTTGTTTGTTTTTTGTTCAAAGGTCAATAGACTCTAGGATATATACAAAAGTTGATTAATTAGAACAATGGCGAGTTTATTTTTCATTGGAACAAAATATCCCCGAATTGTTCAAAATTAAACAAAATGTTTGCAATCTGACGTTGCTGTTTTTCTTGGACTTTATACAAGGCATTATCAATAATAAAAAAATCCTGGTGTGATTGTCGCACAGCACTCAAATTTCTCATACCGAAGGGTTAGGTCACACCACATTTTTTGTGTCGAGATATATTTAGTTTTCCATAAAAAAAAAACAACGCTTTTATAAATGTACTAAAAAGAGAAAAAATAATTTTGTATAAGTTTTTTAAAATAATATTAATAATAAATATATGCTACTATTAAGAGCTAGTCACTCGCTCTTAATACATAAACATTGTGTAATTTATTACAATGATGATTGAATATAATTCTGTTAACCTTGTATTCTAACAATTAATCGTCCTGAGGAAGGTCGTGATTTGCCACCGAAACGTCGACGGTTAATAATTAAAGTTTTTTTATTTAATTCCTTGGCTGCAAAGTCTCCCATACCCCCTGGCACTGTGTGTGTTTAAATGTTGATTGCTTGAAATAAACTATGGTTATTTTTCAAAATTTTAATCTCATTTTTTGAACTTTTTATACACAATATAGAATCGTAAATAAATACAAAATTTCATAAGAATTGGAAAATTTTTTTGAAAATTAGTAATAAGTTAAGGTTTGAATTGCAATCCCCATATGGGGATTTAACATTGACTTTATGGAAGTAGGAGCCGGAAAATTAATTTGAAAAATATATAATAAAATACATCAGTGAAGTGTACTTCAAACAATTTTCACAAAATATTACTGATATACTTTTTAAAAGGTAATTGATTTATATTTCTTTTGAAATTACGTCGTTCGTTGCAGTGATCCCATATAAACATAATTGTTAAAAATTTGAATATATTTCAATGAAAAATCAAATCATTTTGATTTCACACCTTAAATGCAGGCCTGCGTTGTCCCGCACATGGCGAACTTAATAGCAAAGTACATTAATGCAGTAGCGTATCCAGGCGGGGGGGGCGAAGGGGGGCACTCGCCCCCCCCCCCCCGCCCCCAGGCGCATCAAGCTTTTGGCGCCGCTCGCTTTCCCTCAAAAAAAAAAGGTCGGTCGAAAAGCGCTCTTGTTGCACTTCGCCCCTCCGCCCGCCCTGAAAGGCTAGTTACGCCGCTGCCTGGTTGCAAAAACGTATTTAAAGGTGATTGGTACGTAAAAGCCGTCTTTAAACTAAAGGTTGAAATTCGGATCTTTATACTATAAAGTATTCACTAACCTGACTTGTTTCATTGAAATAAAAAAAAAGATACCCTGGAATCAGCACTTCCAGTACCGGGGTCTTTGGCGGGAATAAGCCGGTAAAGTTGCGGGAATATGGTTTTTCGCAAATATCTCGAAAACTATGCGGTTTTACGCAAAAATTCATCTATACAAAAATAATCAAAATTGAATTACAAACAAAAATGGTCTAGTGCATAATCACGCTAAAGTGAACGGTTCGGGAGATATAGAGGGGTAAAAGTTATAATTCATATATCTTGTTACCATGACAACCATAAAATTTTACCCCTCTATATCTCCCGAACCGTTCATTTTAGCGTGATTATGCACTAGACTATTTCTGTTTGTAATTTAATTTCGATTATTTTTGTATAGATTAATTTTTTGCGGAAAACCGCATAGTTTTCGAGATATTTGCGAAAAACCATCTTCCCGCAACTTTACCGGCCCCTGTACTGCAAGTGCTGACTCTAGAGGATCTTTCCATCACTAAAATGCAAATATTAGCCTTCAGAGAACTCTTGTCGCCAGCTCTTGGACTATTAGGCAGTCCAAACTCGCCTCCATTTAACGTTAGGTTGAAGACATTCAAATATTAAATAAAATTTGGAGAAATTCCATGAAATTATTTTCAAGATTCATTCATGCATGACATGACAGACTTCTTTTTTTTTTTTCTAATAATAATACGTAATTTTATTTTTACAGATGGCTGCGTTATAGCGCCAAAGTTGGGCCGATCGTCCAGGATTTCTGGCTGGTGTTTGAGATTCTGCCACACCCTTCAAGGGACAGCCTGATCGCTATTGACAACCTTCGGCTTGTTGGTTGCTTCCCAGGTAAATAATATCCCCTTCAAAACAACAACAAAAATACGTTTGATTTTATAAGAGAGAGAAGCTTCTGTTTATTTGGCACACCGTAGTTTGGGGATCCGTAGTCAAGACACCTTACAAGATTATTTTTACTTTCTCTTACATATATATTGGGGCAGTGCCGGAGGAGTAGGCGATCGTCTTTGGACCCCGCAACAGATTTTTTTAAATTATATTTTATTCAATAAGAAATGCTTTATGAAAATTTTTAAAATGAATATAAATTTCGATTTTTCCACGAGTTCTTAGGGACATTTTGAACATTTCAGGAGGGGGGGGGGGGCTAAAACTGGTGTGTAATAAAATCATATTAGCTGACAACAGGGGCGCCGGAACGAATTTGAATCAGGAGGGGGGGGGGGGGGGCAAAAAAATTTTTTTAGAAAATTAAAATAATTTAATATGTTTAAATAGTCCCCAACAGCACAAAATATTGCAGCAATGTTGCAGAAACATTGCGAATCTTGGCAACATTGCAGCGGCAATATTCCAAACTAGCAATATTGCTGTTTGAGCTGCAATATTGCATCAATGTTGCCGCAATATTGTCAACATTGAGCAACCCACATAGCACAAAATATTGCTGGAATGTTGCAGGAATATTATTTCAAAACATTCGAAATATTGCACAAAATATTCCTGCAGGATTCCAGCAACATTCCTATGTCCGCGTTTTTTTTATTCAGGGAATATTGTCACAATATTGAATTACAATATTGTCAGAATATTGCACAGCAATGTTGCCTACATATTGCGATGTAATGTTGCCATTATATTGCATGCAATATTCCTTCAACATTCCTATGTCCGCGTTTTTTTTATTCCGGGAATATTGCCAAAATATTACAATACAATATAGCCATAATATTCCATTTTATACTATGTCCCCAGTATATTGAGATGCAATGCATGTATGCATGTATGCATTGCATCTCAATATACTGGGGACATAGTATAAAATGGAATATTATGGCTATATTGTATTGTAATATTTTGGCAATATTCTATATATATAATATAATAATATCACGACATGCGTGAAAAGAAATACATTTGAGTTAGGATCCTAACTCAAAACCTAATGTCGTTGATATTATAAATATATATTTTATTTACAATATTGCAAAAAATATTCCTGTAATACTGTATTTCTACAATATAGCAATTTATTTAATGTGTTAAGATTAAAGTTAAAATAGTTGCACGGGAGTAAAAATCATCAACTTTTTTTTATTTCACTTTAATGTTACAGCAAAAACAAAGCGTCCCCAGCTGTGTATTCTTTGACGTGTCAAGTCTTCCCTCTCTTCATTGAGTTTGTCAGTTTCAGGTCCGAGATGTGGCACCTATCTATTCTCTTTCCGGCTCTTTCACTGTGAATACTGTATCGGCTAATTGGTCGGTGACTTCACATGGACCAACCCATTTAGGCAATAATCCGGCGCATCTTTTGGCTCCGGCGTCACTTAGGGTTACTTTTCTTCTCCAACCCAAATCCCCAATCCCGAATTTCGACATGACTTCCTATAATAAATTTTACTATTATACTATTTGCCAATGTTAAAATTGCCTCGGTATTTGCACTTACCATTTCCTTTTTCTTCCTCCTCGTTTCAACATTTTTCACAAACAAATTAACTGCCCTTTTGTTCTTCATAACCAACACATTCGAAATGGAATCAATTTTTGCATTTCGCTTCACATCGAATATTCAGTGTCTCCTTTTCCGGTCTTAAGCATTTCTTTGCAGCACATACCGATTTCACGTTGGGCGCCATTTGTTAAGATTAAAGTTAAAATAGTTGCACGGGAAAATCAACAACTTTTTTTTATTTATCTCTAACAACAAAAACAAAGCGTTCCCATCCAGCTGTGTATTCTTTGACTTGTCAAATGAAATCAAATTATTACAAAATTTTTTTGAAATATTGTAAAAATATTCCAACTTAATTTTTTTGCAATATTTCAAATAAAATATTGCTGGAATATTATTATAATAATGTAAAAAAATTTTGTTATAATCCGATTCAAAATTTCTTTGCAATGTTACAATAATATACCAGTAATATTTTTTTGGAATGTTGCAAATAAAATATTGCTGGAATATTATCACAATATTTCAAAAAAATTTGTTGAACCGAATATTGAAAATTTTTTTCAATATTACAATAATATTTCACCAATATTATATTTGCAATATTGCAAAAAAATATTGCTGGATTATTTCTATAATATTACAAAAAATTTTAGAAAAATTTGATCTAAAAAATTTTTTTAAATATTATAATAATATTTCAGCAATATTTTATTTGCAACATTCCAAAAAATATTGCTGCAATATTGCTACAATGTTATAAGATAGAAAGATTCCTGCAACATTCCAGCAATATTTTGTGCTCTGTGGGAAGATTGCAATATTCCGTGCTGTGTGGGGTATAAAACAAAAACAAATCTACTATAAAACTTTAAAAATTTTAAATAAAATCACAATTTTCTTTAATAAAATTAAAATTTTAAAAAATTTGGTAGTGATTTTTCAAAAATTTTTGGAAAAAATTTGGAAAAAAATGAATTTCTTACTCTTTTAATTTAGAAGATTTTATTTTTCAAAAGTAAAAATATATCATTTTTAATAATAAATGAAATAAAAGAAGAAATTTTGCCCCCTCTGCCCCCCCCCCTGTAGGATCCAGGGGGGGGGGGGGCAATGTACCCTTGCCCCCCCCCCCCAGTTCCGGCGCCTATGGCTGACAGGGCCCCGAGATTTCGACTGCCTAAGGACCTCCATCTTGCTTAATCCGGCCCTGCATTAGGGTGGTCCTTATTTTTCAAGTTGCATTTTTTGAATGCAAGTACCGCTCAAATTGTTCTTTATATCAAAATATAATTCCTCCGAAATGGGAAAAAAATCTTTGAAAAAGAACACGTGACCTACGGGGCTTAGAGTTTAAAACAACGATTCAATTGGAAAAGGCAAAAGGAAACGGGAATATGATAACTATCTGCATATTTCTATGGGGCGTCGCGTTAAAAAAGTTTCGAACATTTTAAGAGCCGTTTTAGAGCACATTTTCTCTATATCCTGTGCCTGATGGAAAAATTCTACCTACATATCTGAATTCAGAATGAAAAAAATCTGGTGTGACTGGTCGCACAGCACACAACTTTCTCTTACCTTCGGTAATCGAAAGTTGTGTTCTGTGCTTGTCACACCAGATTTTTCGTGTCAAAATATATTTAGTTTCCGCCAATATATTAGAAATTTAAGATGTCAAAATTTATAAGTATGGGAAAATATTTATATTTTGTTACCATGGCAACCATTTCTCCTATCTTTCCTATGAAGCACAAGAGTAAAGTGTGCTTCAAACAATTTTGAGGGCAAAACGAGAATATACATTTTAAAGAGCATCTAAAAAATAATTGATTTTTGAATTTTAATCAAAATCGTTAGAGCGAATTTTGAGAAAATCGAAAAAAACTGAAAAAGTACATCAGTAAAGTACTAGTACCCTTTGGCCGATTTTGATTAAAAGCTTATTTTTCCGGTCCCGGGGGGTGTTTAACTTAAATATAAAATTTCAACTTCCTAGCTCAATTCCTTCATGCTTAAAATTGAACACACACACACACACACACACACACAGACACACAGACAGACCATGTCGCGAAAACCACTTTTTTGGATTCAGGGGACCTCAAAACGTGTATATCCATCAAAATCTCGACATCGAATTTTTGACATGAATCCAATACTTTCTCTCTCTATATATTAACATATATATAGAGGCAAGAGAAAGTAATTAAAACGGAGTTATTATTAAAGTTCTTTTATGGTTATATTTAATACTAGTGGCATAGAAACCTTTTATCAAAATTACATTAATCAATTTTAAATAGAATTAATATTTTCAAATTAAATATAATGTATTAACAAAACAATTTCCTCATCAATTAATTCCTGAATAATAACATGGAAACCGTCAATCAAAGTTATAATAATGAAATCGACTTAATTGTATTTATTTAATCAGGAATAATATCAAATTAAAACGAGTTAGACACATAAATCATTTTTGCAAAATGAATATTCTGCATTGAAATATTGTAAAAATAATTTTAAATATAAATTTTTTTAGGACATATTTCATAAATTATAGCATTTGAAACAATTCCGTGCTTTTTTCGGCGCTTGGCACACTAATGCATAACAGGGGATTTTTTTTTTAATCCGTAGAGCAACTTGTTGAAACGAATGATGCCGAGGTAATTGAATTAAATGTCATATAAGAGAGAGAGAGATGATCGATTTTAGGATAACGAGAGAGAGCTGACCAAATTTTCGATTGAATTGCCACCGAACTAGAATTAAACGATTTAAGCGGTCTGTGAATCCATTAGGGAAGGGAGAGAGAAGAGAGGTCACTCAACAAGAGAGAGAGAGAGAGGGGGGGGGGGTAATTATTCAATTGATGTGGGTGTGAATGTGAATTGAAGCTCTTCTTCCCTCATTCTCTTTTATATTTAAATACCAACTGAATTGCAAAACTTGCCAACCTTCTTCTTCTATGCCCAAAAATCAAGTAATTCAAAAATTTGCCAAGAGATGTCAGAATGGTAGCTAATAATATTTAATGCATTTGGTTGATTTTCATTCATCTTTTAACAATAAATGTTATTATCTATTATGTATCTTTTATAAAAGCATAAAAATATATAAATATAGGCTGATACTATATCGGCTGTTAGACTAGCCTGCCATCTATTGCAAGAATGCTGAACTAATTTGACAGTTGAATTTTAAATAAATCATCTAAGCTTATTTTAAAAATTTCTTAATTAATATGTGATTAATAATAACAATAAATTCATTTTAAAATTAAAAAAAAAAATAAAGATTATTGGGACAGATTGTTTTTTGTATTTGCTTGATAACAACAAAATTAATTACGAATTCCTTCATGCTTAAAATTGAACACACACACACCCCCACACATTTGTCAAATAATTAGACAACAACGCGTTGTTAAGGAAACAACAATCTTTGTGTTTTTGTTACAGAAGAGACGAAGGCCCCGGAGAGTTGCTCGCCGCAGCAATACGAGTGCATGGATGAGGGCCAGTGCATTGAGCGCTCCAAAGTGTGTGATATTGTCCGGAATTGTCTCCATGGCGACGACGAGGAACAAAATTGCGGTCAGAATTAAGAAATATGCATATACTTGACGCTACCCGCCTCCCCCTGGCCTATTGACAGAGATCACACAATATATCAAATATCTCTAAAATGATGCGGTTTTCCGCAAAAATTCATCTATATAAAAATAATCGAAATTAAATTAACAAAAATGGTCTAGTACATAATCACGCTAAAGTGAACGGTTCGGGTGATTTAGAGGGATAAAATTTGTAATTAATATGAAAGGAGACGCTGGGATAGTGAAATATTTATATCTTGTTACCATGACAACCATCAAATTTCACCCCTTAATATCTCCCGAACCGTTCACTTTAGCGTGATTATGTACTAGACCATTTCTGTTTGTAATTTAATTTCGATTATTTTTGTATAGATGAATTTTTGCGGAAAACCGCATAGTTTTCGAGATATTTGCAAAAAACCATCTTCCCGCAACTTTACCGGCCCCGGTACTGCGAGTGCTGACTCTAGAGGATCTTTCCATCACTAAAATGAAAATATTAGCCTTCAGAAAACTCTTGCCCTTTTTTGTCGCCAGCTCTCCGACTATAATCTCTAGAACAGTGATTCTCAACCATTGTGCAGCGGCACTTCTGTGTGCCGCTAAATTTCAGAAATGTCTTCTTTCACTGTGGCTTATCCCTATTTTTTTTTCTAGGGGTCGCTCATTTTTATTTCCACACTCCACGATGCCCTATCCCGCGCATCCTCAAACCCCAATCCCTTCTGCCTGAAGTCCTCAATCACACAGTTCTTTAGGGCCTTCCCCTTGGTCTCTTCCCTTCCACCTTCAATTGCTACATTCTTGGATTCTCTTCTCATCACATGACCAAACCATCTCAGCCTACTTCCCTTTCGATACCTTCACCCATTCCTCGGACCTTCTCATTCCTCACGCTATCCCTTCTTGTTTTTCCCAATGCCCATCTCACCATTTTCATTTCCGCCACTTTCTTTATCGGTCTCACTGCCGTTTTTTCCCTTCGCCTTGGCATTTACCTTTCTATCACATAGGACTCCGGACACCCTTCTCCAATTCATTCAACCAACTTGAATCCTGTGATCTAGCTCTTTATCAAGCCCCAAAAGAGCCCAGCGCAATAGTTTTATATGTTTTATCCGCGATTTTTGTATAAAACTTACAAAATCATGTATTTATTTATTGGATTGAATTCCTACTCTTCCCTTTTCGGGTTTAGGGTCAGCTATATACAATTTAATTACAATTTTGTTTATAAGTAGATTTGGGACATTATACATACATTTAACAAAAAACGTTACTTCTTCGGTTTGTTATAGAAAAATGTTCCAAGATATTATAAATTATTATAGTGATTTCATCGTCGCTTATTCTGATGGTTCGAGGTATGATAATGGTGTCGGCTGTGCATTCAAAATTGGGCCAGTTGAAAGATCATTCAGATTGTCTCCAGTCTGCAGCATATTCACAGCTGAACTAAAGGCCATAGAATTGTGCCTAAGGTTCATAAAACAACAGACTTTCAATAATTATATGATATGCTCAGATTCTTCTAGCAGTCTAAAGGCAATAGAAAAAATGTCTCCTGAGCATCCAGGTGCACAAAATATACAAACTCTGGTTAAAGAGCTTGAAAATATGGGTAAGAAAGTAATTTTTCTTTGGATTCCTGGACACCAAGCAATCAGAGGGAATGAGATTGTGGATACCCTGGCAAAAAAAGGAGCTATGAAGAATGTTATCGATGATGAAACTATATGCGCTGAAGATATGAAAAATTTTATAAGAAATTCAATTCTCTGCGAATGGAAAAATGAATGGAAGGAAATGGATACAAACCATCTTAAAGGAATCATGGAGGAAATTGGAGTTCCGAAGAAATTAAATCTTAACAGGAAAGAGCATATAGTCATTACGAGACTTCGAATAGGGCATACTTACTTTTCCCATCAGCACTATCTCTCGAGAGAAATGCCACCGTTGTGTCAACATTGCAACGAGAAAATAACTGTTGCCCATGTGTTGGAGGACTGTCCAATATTCGAGATAGCGAGAAATAATAACAAGATTACATGTAGTATGAAAGAACTTTTAGTGAATACAGATAAATATGAAAACTTACTAAAATTTCTGAAAGAGATTAAACTTTTAAAAAAATCTAAATTATGTTTTTATTAATGTAAAATTATTTATTTATATAATTTATATGTATTTAAATTGTTAATATAGATATTTACATCGAATTGTTATAAAATTGTAAAAACAATGAGGAGCTAATAACCTTGGAAGTTGACGCGCCCATAAAATGAATAAAATAAAAAAAAAAAAAGTTTATAAGTAGGCACAAAGCAGCGATTAACAAATGTCTCACTTGACAGAAATAGAAAGTTCCTCTCTTTCATCACTTCTTTCCCATTTAGTCCCACATATTCTTCACTGGTCCTTTGTCTTACTAATTTTTTCCACTTGTCCTGTAGCAGTAGTTCGTCTGTCCACATCCTTTCCTTGTCTGTAAGGCCGGTATCACACTTGGACACCACTGTTGGCGCAGCCTAGTGTGGTGATACCGTGGTTACCGCAAGCGGAACTAAGAGGAGACACTTGTACAGCAGTGCTGCTCATTTTAAAATCTGATCTCCAAAATCAATTTGCAATATGGACGTTGAAGGGGGTAAATAGCACTGCTCTTACATGTGCGACGAAGAATGCTGGAGAAAAAGAGGAAATTTAAGGTAACATCCTTTTGTTGCTGATCGTTTACTAACGTGGAGTGTTTACAACCTTGCACGATGATTTGCGAAAGTATCCTGGAATTTTTTAACTATCTGCGGATGCCAATCGCGCCATTCGTTTACTAAAGTATCCTAAAGCAAGATCTGCTCTGAATTTCTATGATCAGAATTTTCTGGTATCGAAACTCATGATGAAAACGCACGGGAAGAACAGGTCCTTCACCAGCGGTTGCCACTAAACCGCGTCCGAGTGAGTGAAGCGCCGTATAATTCTTTACAGGCTACTTGACTGGGTGCGCCACCTCAGCGGTAGAGTAGATGCATGACACTGCACGGGCTGGTGGCGCACCAAATCGTGGAGCAACCAATCCGACACCAAGTGAGATATGCTCCATATGATTACGTGTATTCTGAGTGGTGTCTCAACGAGTTGCCCAGTCTGATACCCGCCTTTAGTCTCTTCTTTAGTCCAGTAGACTGTAGTATATGGAGTACATTTTCTTTTCTCTTATTACACAGTCTAAAGTCTCTCCATCCCCCATTGCCACATCTCATTTTAGCCCATGCTGTCTGTGGAAATAAAAATGTTTAATATAGAGCAATTGGACTGTATAGGTATAGGTGTAAAATAATCACACAACCCTAAGAAAAGAAAACAATTTCGTTTCGGCAAACAATAACAAATTTCATTTATTTTAAACGAATAACAAATATAACAAAAATATACAATTTTAACAAAAACGGGCTTCACTGCTGGTTGCAGGAGAGGAACAAAAAAGAAAAGGAGAAAAATAATGTAATTGGTTCAGGCAGCGGTATCAAAGTCCGGGGTCGTGATTCGTGGACGAATGCGGGGTCGGATGATAGTGAAAGACAATGGAATGAAAATGGATTATG
>JAKCPI010017387.1:0-18674 GCA_023213315.1 Euborellia annulipes
AGTGAAATAATTTTTGTAAGATTTAATTTATTTACTCACCCCTATTATCAATAAATAAAAATTTTTTAAGCGTGATTTTTTAAATTTTTTGTATAATTTCTATGCCAAATTATGTTTAACAATATTTGTTGATTATTTTTTTTTTTTAACGAAAATGACCCCGGGCTTGGAGTAGTTGGTAGGCTGCCTACCTCCTATACCAAACGTCGCGGGTTTTATCTAGATTTTTTATAGAAAAGAATAGATGAATATATAAGCCTATATGAAAATAATTTGACCCCTACATTCCCCGCGGCATAGTCAATAATTAATTGACAAGGGATGAAGAATTGAGAGGTTTGTTGGATTAATTAAGAAATTTTTATATTTTTCTCTCAATAGAATTCTTCAAATTAATTGATAATTCTATTTTGGGATTTCACATAATTGATTTGATTCAAAGGCTAATTTAATTTCACCCACCTCCGCCAGAACCACCCTTATTTCTACATTAAATAACCAACCAAAGAGAAAAATCTTTTTTTTTTTTTGATTAGACAAAAAGGAATTATTATATCTTACCCATTAGAAACAAATCAAGTTGGTAGTTAAAAAAATTATTTTAGTATAATTTTGAAAAATATTTAAATTGAATATTAAAAAAATTATAACATGTAGTCACGAATTATAATAAATAAATATGAACGATTTTTTTCAGCGCTAGGGGGTAATTAAACATTTACGAATAGAAAGAATTTAATGATTGCCATCCCATTCATTTCTATAGACCTAATATAGAAAGCAGAAAAATCTTTACTTTCTCTTACCCTATATATGAAATATATAGAGAGAAAGTATTGGATTCATGTCAAAACTTCGATGTTGAGTTTTTGATGGATATATCTCAGGAACTAAAAGAGCTACGAGGTTGAAATTTTATATTTAAGTTAGGCACCCTCCCAAGGGGTGAAAATAAGCTTTTGAACAAAATCGGCCAAAAAGTATTAGTACTTTACTGAAGTACTTTATCAGTTTTTTTCAATTTTCTCAAAATTCACACCAATGATTTTGTTTAAAAATTCATAAATCAATTATTTTTAACATGCCCTTTATTTGAAATATTATTCTATGTTAGAATATTCCCATATAGAATTATAATTTGTAAGAAAAAAAAATTTTTGAATTTTATATTTTTAATGAAGAAAATTCGAATCTCTCTCAAAAGGAATCTGTTGGTAGCGAAATGAAAGGGGGGGGGGAGAGACTTCTATAGAAATGATAATCAAAAATCATAAAAGACAGAGAATGACCTTTCCCAGGAAATGATGAGATAAATTGATAAAATCTGGTGTGATTGATTGCACACACAGCGCAAACTTTCTCTTACCTTCGGTAATCGAAAGTTGTCTTGTGTGCTTGTCGCACCAGATTTTTTAGAGTCGACATATATTTAGTTTAGTTTAGTTGTGTATGTGTGAATGTGAATGGCAAAAAGATGAGTGTTTTTTATTTTAAAAAAAGATGTAAAATTTTTTTTTTTTTTTAAACACTCACACTTTTTTCTCATTCACACAGTCTTTTCGGCAACTTAGGCCATTTAAGACTTTAAACGATACTCGTAATGTTTAATATATCTATTGAGGGTCCAGAGCATTCTTATTTAAGCCATTTGTGGTATCCAATTAGGCTTAGGGGCGGCGCGTCCACTAGGCAAACCAGGTGGGCCGCCCTAGGGCGGCCACTTAGGCCATTTAAGACTTTAAACGATACTCGTATGTTTGAATATATCTATTGAGGGTCCAGGCATTCTTATTTAGAGCCATTTGGTATCCAATTGGCTTCAGGGGCGGCGCGTCCACTAGGCAAACTAGGCGGCCGCCTAGGGCGGCCACTTAGGCCATTTAAGACTTTAAACGATACTCGTATGTTTAATATATCTATTGAGGGTCCAGGCATTCTTATTTAAGCCATTTGGTATCCAATTGGCTTCAGGGGCGGCGCGTCCACTAGGCAAACTAGGCGGCCGCCTAGGGCGGCAACCTGAAGAGAGCGGCAAAAATGCAAAAAGAGAAAAAAAATTTGGTTCCGCAAACGGCACCCGAAAAAGAACTTAGGTTCCGCGGGCGGCAAAAAAAAATTTGGTTCCGCGCGAGAGGAAATGTTCCGCGGGCGGTAAAACATTTTTTAAGGAGGGGGGCGGCAAATAAAATTTTTAAAGTTTTTTTTTTTGGGGGGGGGGGGAGGGCGCAAAAAATATCTTGCCTAGGCGGCAGAATAGCTTGCGCCGGCCCTGATTGGCTTAAATAAAATCTAAATATTTTTTTCGAGATCTATATATTTGAATAAGATAATAGTATTCAAAATACCTCGATTCGGACTTAACTAGTCATAGATATATTTAACAAGACTGTGAGTGTTTTTTATTAACGAGGCCAAACATCCCATGGCCCTCGGGAATCGAACCCGGGATCTCCGCTTCCGGGGCATAGGGGTTATCCATTGGCCAGGCCACCGGACCCTCGACCTGCACCAATAAAACTCACTTCGACGCAGGTCGAGGGTCCGGTGGCCTGGTGCAATGGATAGCACGCCTATGCCCCGGAAAGCCAATAAAATCATCGGACTGCCTGGGGTTCGAACCCGCGACGTTTGGTATACGAAGTTAGCACGCTAACCTCTACGCCATGCCCCGAGGGCCATGTAAAATTATAAACATATCAAAATATTTATATTTTGTTACCATGGTAACCATTTCTCCTATCCTTATGAATGAGAAAAAAGTGTGAATGTTTAAAAAAAAAAAAAAAAGTACAAGAGTAAAGTGGTCCAGAAGATTTCAATGGCAAAATGAGAATATACATTTTAAAGAGCATCTAAAAAATAATTGATTTTTGAATTTTAAACAAAATCGTTGGAACAAACTTTGAGAAAATCGAAAAAAAATCTGAAAAACTACATCAGTAAAGTACTAGTACTTTTTGGCCGATTTTGTTTAACGCCCTAGGGGGTGTCTAACTTAAATAACAAATTTCAACCTCCTAGCTCAATTCCTTCATGCTTTAAATTGAACCCAGCAGACAGACACACAGACAGACAGACCATGTTGCGAAAACCGCTTTTTTGGATTCAAGGGACCTCAAAACGTGAATATCCACCGAAATAAGCAGGAGAAAGTGTAAATTTGTTGTCAGTACTTACTAAGTGCAGAGAGAGACCCTCGGAGTGCGCTTAGATGGGATGCACGAGCGACAAGGTCGATGATTATATAACAAAGAGGTAGGTGTTGAGATTTCGCTTCTATTTGATGCTCCCTCATTTGCATGTTGATTTGTTTTAGCCGACTTCGACTCGTTGCCAAGTAACACATGAAGAGATGCTGAAACAAAAGGAAATATTGTTAAATATCTATTTTTTTCTAAAATTTAAATATCTTATTCAAAGTTAAAATTTTATCATCTACATATGACAATTTAAATTTATATTGAATAAAGTTTTTTATTATTTTAAATAATAGTTTCCTTTCTTTCCTGAAGAAATATTTATTCCAAAATATCAAATCAAACAGCAAAACCCAAGTATTATTAAAATTTCATTTTAATCTTCAATTTATATTATTATTAAATCCAATCCATTCAAATAATTTGCAATTAATTACGAGAGAAAAAAGAATTTATGAACTTGGGCAATCTATTTGTTAGTTTTATATTGCTAGTAAGCAAGGGCGGATACAATGGGCGGTAAAGGGGGTAATTACCCCCCCCCCCCGAGATTCGAAAAAAATACCTTTTTTTCGCGAAAAAATTTATTTTTAATGTAAAATTTTTAAAATTAATACTTAAAAATTTGATGTGTATTTATATTCTGGCAAACAAATACAGAATGCGCTTTTAAATTACCGAAATTAAAAAAAAATGTGTGCTGTGCGACGAGTCACACCAGATTACCCCCCCCCCCCCGAGAAACTCCTCTGGATCCGCCCTTGCTAGTAAGCCTATAATATGAAAGTGAAGAATGTTATTTTATGTGAGAGCGACCAAAAAATCTCTTAGTTTTTAATTAATTTTATAAATATAAAAATCATAGGGATTAGTAATTACAATCTATAATACGTATTAGTCCAATGAATTATTTCAAATTGAGATAAAAAAATAGCAATGGCTAATAAATAACATTTCTATATTTGTGTATGAAAAAAAAGATTTGAAAGAATTTTTTGGTCTTTTTCTAGAGTGAATAGATAGAATAGAAATAGAATAAGTTAAGAAAAATCATATGGATTAGTAAATAACACTGTGCTACAAGAAAAAAAGCCCCGAGAAAATTCCTTCAGATTCTTAAGTAAAATGACCTCCTGAATCCAAATATGATCTTCGTTTTCCCCCACCACGTACCGTTTTCGAAGGAGAGCCCCCTACTTATTTCCACCCCTTTTCGTCAATTATAGGGCCACGAAAAAAATTTGGAGGGATGAAAAGGAATATTTTAGCCTTAACATTTCTTCAGAAGGTGTGGGGGGGATGTGGGGGAGGATTTTGTCCCTTAAAATGCAAAAAAAATCATTATAAAATGATCGATTTTTTCGCAATTTTTTCACTAATTTTCTACATATTCCTGCGGACAGACCCACCTCACCCTTCCTTAAACATCCCTCAACTAAAAAAAATAGATAGGATAAAGCGGGTGGGATGTGAGCGGTTCCGAAGCCCTTGCAAGAAGCATTTTTTTCAATTATTGACAAGAAATAATTTCTACCCCTTTAGATAAAATATGGAAATATTGAAGGACATAGAAGAATCCGTATATATAACTTTAAATTTGTAAAGATCAGCCCCAAAAAATGAAAGTTAGCCGCATATTTGCCAATTTGACCAACGGAGCTGTGAATCTTCCATCTTCTTGCAAGGGCTTCGGAATCGCCCACACCCCACCCGCTTTGTCCTATATATTTTTTTTTTAGTTGAGGGATGTTTAAGGAAGGGTGAGGTGGGTCTGTCCGCAGGAATATGTAGAAAATTAGTGAAAAATTGCGAAAAAATCAGAAAAAATTGATCATTTTTACTTTCTCTTACCTATGTATATATGTAATATATACGTATATAGAGAGAAAGTATTGGATTCATGTCAAAAATTCGATGTCGAGATTTTGATGGATCTTCACGTTTTGAGGTCCCCTGAATCCAAAAAAAGTGGTTTTATAAAATTTCAACCTCCTGGCTCTTTTCGTTCTTGAGATATTTTGTTCACACCCACACACACACACACCCACCCACCCACAGACAGACCATGTCGCGAAAACCACTTTTTTGGATTCAGGGGACCTCAAAACGTGAAGATCCATCAAAATCTCGACATCGAATTTTTGACATGAATCCAATACTTTCTCTCTATATATATATTACATATATACATAGGTAAGAGAAAGTAAAAATGATCAATTTTTTTAATGATTTTTTTGCATTTTAAGGGACAAAATCCTCCCCTACATCCCCTCCTTGGGTCCAAATATTAATGTTTTTTAACTTTTCACTTCTCTAGACCTTCTGAAGAAATGTTAAGGCTAAAATATTCCTTTTCATCCCTCCAAATTTTTTTCGTGGCCCTTTAATTAACGAAAAGGGGTGGAAATAAGTAGGGGCTCCCCCGAAATCGGTACGTGCTGCAGGAAAACGGAGGTCATATTTGGATTCAGGAGGTCATTTTACTTAAGAATCTGAAGGAATTTTCACGGGGCCAGAAAAAAGTTTCATTTTGTAGCACAGTGTAATAAGCTGAAACAAATAAAACTCCTACCCCAGCCTGTTAAGATCAAATATCAAAATAATTATAATTTTATGCTTTTTTTTACTAAACTATTTTAGAAATAATTGAAAAGATTTTATTTAATAAGAAAATTATTTTTGAATTAAAATCCAAACTCCAATGGAATTAATTTTTTTATTAAAAAAAAAAAAAAAAAAAAAAGATCATTTCAATTATTTGTTAATAAGATGTCTTTAACATTAAATACATTACTTTTCTCTAATCAAAGATCCAAAATTCTCTCACTGCGAATTAATTAGAATAGAATTTTAAATATTAATAATTAGTATAGAAATAATGAAGAAATCTTTTGATAAAATATATCTAACAAGAGGCAAGAAATAAAAAATTTGACATCCAATTTTGAATGTTTGAAGGCCACTCTTGGGCGATATTTGCTATAATGACAAAAGGGCTACTAATTTAGTTTAGTAAATTACCAATAATTAATGAAAAAATAAAGTGAATAATAAACTCACCAAATGGCAAAGTGCAGAAACACAAACTGAGATGATGTTGAGGCCATCTGGGTTGGCGACGAGATGCATCGTCGAAGGAGTTCTGAAAGTCAAAAGAAAAATAATTAAATTATCAAATAAAGAGGAAAATTTGTGTTGGCCAAGTAATTTAGATTTCAAACAAAAAAATCTGGTGTGACTGGTCGCACAGCACACAACTTTCTCTTACCTTCGGTAATCGAAAGTTGTGAACTGTGATTGTCACACCAGATTTTTTGTGTTGAGATATATTTAGTTACCGACAGTAGGGTACATTTGAATTCAAGATGTAAAATTTATAAGTTTGGGAAAATATTTATATTTTGTTACCATAGCAACCATAGGAGAAATTCCTATCTTTCCTATGAAGAACAAGAGTAAAGTGGTCTTCAAACAATTTTGAGGGCAAAACGAGAATATACATTTGAATGCATCTAAAAAATAATTGATTTTTGAATTAAAAAAAAAAATCGTTGGGGCGAATTTTGAGAAAATCGAAAAAAACTGAAAAAGTGCATCAGTAAAGTACTCTTTGGTCGATTTTGTTCAAAAGCTTCGTGTCACGTCCCATGGGGGTGCCTAACTTAAATATACAATTTCAACCTCATAGTTCAATTCCTTCATGCTTAAAAGTGAACACAGACAAACATACAGACAGACACACACACATACACTCAGACAGACCATGTCGCGAAAACCCATTTTTTGGATTCAGGGGACCTCAAAACGTGAATATCCATCAAAATCTCGACATCGAATTTTTGACATGAATCCAATACTTTCTCTCTATATATATATTACATTAGGCTCTTAGCTACTACTGGCGAAAAATTTTTTTGAGATTTTTTTTGACGCTACCCCCTAGTTTGGTGCCATTGCCAAAAAAAATAACCTGTGTAAAATTTCAGCTCAATCGGATAAGGGGAAAGGGTGCCCCAAGAGCCCTGAAAATCGAAAAAAATCAGAAAATATTCATTTTATTTATTTATCTTGTTAAATATAAATTATATACAAAAAAGTGTTATATAAAAGTTGTAGATCTATAAAAAATACACATAATAACATCTATCAGTTTTTTGTGTACGGCTAACGGTTTCAGAGAAAACCGCGAAAATCCATTTTTACTTTCTCTTACCCATACATGTAATATACTGTATATAGAGAGAGAAAATATTTGGTTTCATGTAATAAATTTGATGTCGAGATTTTGATGGATATACACGTTTTGAGATCCCCTGAGTCCAAAAAAATGGTTTATGCAACATGGTCTGTCTCGGTGGGGGGTGGGGTGGGGATGGGGGTGGGGGTGTTTTGTGAACAAAATATCTCATGAACGGAAAGAGCTAGGAGGTTGAAATTTTATATTTAATTAAACTACCCCCTGGCACGTCACACGAAGCTTTAGAACAAAATCGGCCAAGAAGTACTAGTACTTTACTGATGTACTTTTCAGTTTTTTTTATTTTCGATTTTCTTAAAATTCGTTCTAACAATTTTGATTAAAAATCATAAATCAATTATTTTTTAGATGATCTTTGAAATGTATATTCTCATTTTGCCCTTGAAATATTTTAAAGCACACATTACTCTTGTACTTCATAGAAAGATAGGATCAATGGTTCTCATGATAAAAAAATTATTTGAAAGTTGTGTTCTGTGCTTATCACACCAGATTTTTCGTGTCAACATATATTTAGTGTCCAAAAGTATGGTACATGTGAAAATTTTGTTAATATCTATATACAATTTTGTAGCCCAATAACTGAAGATGGCCAAATAAATTCAGGCCGAAACGTCTTATTCAGGGAGTTTTATTGAACCTGGATTATTCCAATTTGGCTGATATCTCCAATTTTTCACTATTATCACATCACCAGCCACAACCCAAAAGCAACTATGGTACATGTGAATTTTAAAATGTAAAATTTATAAATATAGAAAAATATTTTTATTTTGTTATAATGAGAACCATTGATCCTATCTTTCTATGAAGTACAAGAGTAATGTGTGCTTTAAAATATTTCAAGGGCAAAATGAGAATATATATTTCAAAGATCATCTAAAAAATAATTGATTTATGAATTTTAATCAAAATTATTAGAACGAATTTTAAGAAAATCGAAAATAAAAAAAACTGAAAAAGTACATCAGTAAAGTACTAGTACTTCTTGGCCGATTTTGTTCTAAAGCTTCGTGTGACGTGCCAGGGGGGTAGTTTAATTAAATATAAAATTTCAACCTCCTAGCTCTTTCCGTTCATGAGATATTTTGTTCACAAAACACCCCCCACCCCCACCCCCACCCCCCACCGAGACAGACCATGTTGCATAAACCATTTTTTTGGACTCAGGGGATCTCAAAACCTGTATATCCATCAAAATCTCGACATCAAATTTATTACATGTGATCTTTGAAATATATATTCTCATTTGCCCACTTGAAATATTTTAAAGCACACATTACTCTTGTACTTCATAGAAAGATAGGATCAATGGTTCTCATGATAAAAAAAACTATTTGAAAGTTGTGTTCTGTGCTTATCACACCAGATTTTTCGTGTCGACATATATTTAGTGTCCAAAAGTATGGTACATGTGAATTTTAAAGATGTAAAATTTATAAGTATAGAAAAATATTTTTATTTTTTGTTATAATGGGAACCATTGCTCCTATCTTTCTATGAAGTACAAGAGTAATGTGTGCTTTAAAATATTTCAAGTTAAAAAATGAGAATATATATTTCAAAGATCATCTAAAAAATAATTGATTTATGAATTTTAATCCAAAATAGTAGATAGGAAAAGGAGAATGCAGCCAGGTATTGAGTCTCCACGAAATTAAACTCTCTGTTCAGGAAACAGTTTCGGCTTTAATGAGATAAAAACCATGTCCTCAGTCCAATAGTTGAGAGTATGAACTCAAATAGCGAAGCATTGAGTCAATATTTTGAGTCAATTAATTGTTTATACAGAAAGTACAATGCAATGCTTATCAGTAATATATACAGAGCGCCAAGTCAGAGATCAAAGTTGTTTTCTTAAAAACAACTTCGGTCCCCTGGGGTGTTTAACTTAAATATAAAATTTCAACCTCGTAGCTCAATTCCTTCATGCTTAAAATTGACCCCCACCCCCACACACACACCCACAGACAGACCATGTCGCGAAAACCACTTTTTTGGATTCAGGGGACCTCAAAACGTGAAGATCCATCAAAATCTCAACATCGAATTTTTGACATGAATCCAATACTTTCCTCTCTCTATATATATTACATATATACATAGGTAAGAAAGTTATTCCAAAAATCAAATCAAAATTTGAGTCAATTTTTGCTTGATAATTTATTTGATTGCCATAATAATAAAATTCCTCTCTAGATTTTTCTAGGGGATTTTTTTTTTTGAGAAAGTGACATTATAACCCACTTTAAATTACTATAAAATAAATAAATTTAGAAAGCCAAACAAAACAAAACAAAAAACAAAAAAAATTGCTCAAATCCTCAAACAAGCCCAAAAGAGATTATTATTTTTTCCCGAATATTTCTGGTCAAAATTTACAATTCGAATTTGTTTGGTGTTTTTGTCAATATTTAAATATCTATCTATTCAAATATTGGAAAAAATAGAGAAAACAAAATAAACTGAATTTTTCTGTCCCCCATAAAACAAAAAAAACCAAATGCATTGCAAATCTTGATTCTGTTTTATTAATTAAAATTTAAAAAAAAGGCAATTTTTTGTTTAATAAAATATCCGTCTGTCTGATTTGGAGAGAAGATGAAATTATTAGCATCCAGAGGTGGGAGGACATTATAAACACCATGTGTTCAACATGAAAAAAAAATTAATACAAAGATTTTTTTTAATAGCCAGTAGTTTAATGAATTTTGTCGGAAAGGAGAGATTTAAATTCTAATTTGAAGTTGAATTGGAGGTGGAGGAGAGAGAGAGAGAGAGAGAGAGAGAGATTAAATCTTTTTATGGTTCATTGCAAGAAAAATATAAAAGAAAATTAAAGATTCAAAATGCTAAGGAAGAGTTGAAAAAGGAATAAAAAATTTTTTTTACTCGTTCGCGTTGCGTTTTATTAGTTAAACTCTTGACTAGATGGGGCAATTAGTGAGAATCTCGCAAATAAAAAAGCAACCATCTTTTGTATAATTAATTACATTATAATAATAATGGCCGATTTGTTTAAAAAAATCTCCAATTAAATTTGGTTTTATTTTAAGAGAAAAGGTGTGCTTTACTCTGGTGGGGGTAAAATAAATCTGATGCTGTCACATCAGTTTTATTTGAGCACGAATTTTAATTAAATTTCAGTTGTGGTTTTTTTCGGTACATTAATAAAGAAAATTTTCATTAAATAATAGATGTTAATATATAGGTGTATGTGTGTGTATGTGTTTGCAAATGTATGTATATAACATGTAATAATTTTGTAAACATAGTTCAAGTATAATGCATAGTGCAGTATAAATTTTACTGAACGAATGAACTATGTAGAGTTTTATATATAACATATAATATTTTGTTAATAATAATTTGTACAGTTTAGAGAGTTTATTCCTATACTAGTATTTTTTAAAAATACAATATTTGATTTTCGTGTCAGATTGTGTGTAGGGGCGCTGCGATCGCTCATGCAATGTAGATGGCGTGCATGTCGAGATGTGGCAGCCATCTTGTTTTTTTCTCAACTAATTCAAATGAGATTGTCACAGATGAAACAACCTTTGTAATCTTAGCTGAATTGTACCAAAATAAAGCCTCAGAATGAGTGGTAATTTTCACAAATAAACCACAGATCAAATTCTTTTATTGTATTAATAAATAATAGATTCAAAATTATTAATTTTATTCGTAAACTATTTCTCACTTAAGGTCTCACATTTTGTGAGTACGTGGATGGCAACCACAAGTTACCCGAGTTAAGACTAGCATTCTTCCTAGTCTCTTCTATTTTATTAATTACCTCTTCAATCTTCACCCTTTCTTCAACAAGCTCTCTGTCACGATTCAAAGGTTGTTTTCTGGAATTGAGGAGCTAAAAAGATTTATATAATTTATTTTTAAATACACTTGAATTTTTGCATCTTTTGATGGCTTTCCAAAATTTTTCTTTATAATATATATTTATTTGGGGTCCAGGCATTCTTCCCTTTTCTTAATTATGAAAATAAAATTATCATTACTACGTATTCCAATCCAGTGCCTGCTTGAGGATTTGTAGAATACATCAATGCAAAGAATACATAAATATTTCTCTATACATTTCCTATGGGAGAAATCGTACCGTAATTTTAGGAATTAATAACTCAAAAAGTTATTGGAATTTCGGGACTCGAGTATTTTTCCTGGACTCTCCATAACGTTCTTTATAAGACTGCAAAATTACGTTTGAAAATGGAAGTTGGTCAAACAGAGCGTGTACATAAACGCTTTTTTATTTATATTATGATAAAAATCTGGTGTGACTGGTCGCGTCCGTCAAAATCTCGACATCGAATTTTTGACATGAAACCAATACTTTCTCTCTCTATATATTAACATATATAGAGGTAAGAGAAAGTAAAAATATATAGTTATACATCTATTCTATTTGTTGTTGTTTTCACCAAGGTGTTTATCTCCTTTACACTTTGTTTCTCATTAAAAATCATTTTAACAGAAAAAAATAAAGAACAAACCTTTAATAAAAATATTCCGCCTCTTCTGTCATTGATCCTAAATCTCCATTAACAAAGTTCTGATTAGAAGCCGGGAAGTTTTTATTATATTTATTAAAGGTAATAAAAATGAACTTTTTTATTTATTAATTAACGAATAGTTGGGTTAAATAGCCACAAATTATTTGTTTGTTTTAGACCCGAATGGTTATAAATTAACGCCAATGTGGGCGGTGAGAGGAAATAAATTTGTCGGGACACGCAGGTTGACGTTCATCTTGGCAAAAACCTCGTTAATCATTAATATCCCTTTCTTTGCTTTTTTTGGAATTCTAATCTCGGATTTATTCCCATACGATTAATAATAAATAAATATATTTACTTACTATATAAAGATATAAAATATAAATCGTAGGTCACAGTATTGTTCGAATGAAGTCCTCCCTCTCTTTTTTTTCATGTGTGTGTGGGTTTCGGGTGAGTTATGAAATGACCGGCTGTTCGGGTAACGCTAGACTTGTTAACTCGTATTTCATCGCATCTGAATAGGAAAATTTATGTTTGAGATTGTTTTCTGTTGGACACCCATCTCGTGACTTGAAGGGAGAAGAGGGAGAGAAAGACATGGTCCATCCTCACTTCACAGCCGAAAAAATGTCCACCTGGAAATAAGGAATAAATCATTAACTGAAGCAGGTTCTATCCTTAAAGGGTGAAGGGTTCGAAAACCGGGAGCGTCGCACGATCATGTCACATTGTTCAATTGTCTATTGTGATAACTAGCTTCACAAATGGTAATTTCTTATATTTTTATTTAAATACAAAATGAGGAAGCATTTGAAACCTGAATTATCATTTCTACTTGAACTTGAGAATTGTTAATCAGTTCGTCTCGCGCCTGGTAGATGGCAACCGCTCATTCATTGGCATTGCTTATTACTTATAATACCTATTACTTTCTCTTCCTATATGTGAGAGAAAGTATTGCAATCATGTCAAAAATTTGATGTCGAGATTTTGATGGATTTACATGTTTTGAGGTCCCCTGAGTCCAAAAAAGTGCGTCCCGCAAATTGGTCTGTCTGTGTGTGGACAGATTTTTAGCATGAAGGAATTGAACTACCAGATTGAAATTTCATATTTAAGTTAGGTACCCTTCCGGACACTGAAAATAAGCTTTTGAACAAAATCGGCCAAAAAGTACAACTTAGCTACTACTTTACTGATGTACTTTTTCAGTTTTTTTCTATTTTCTCAAAATTCGCTCCAACGATTGTGGTTAAAATTCAAAAATCAATTATTTTTTAAATGCTCTTTAAAATGTATATTCTCATTTTCCCCTTGAAATCTTTTGAAGCACTCTTTACTCTTGTACTTCAAAGGAAAGATTTCAGATTTTTCATATTCATTTTCCGGTAAATTTTTTTTTCCAATTCTTATGAAATTTTGTATTTATTTAGGATTCTCTATTGTGTATGAAATATTGAAATATGAGATTAAAATTTTGAAAAATAACCATAGTTTATTACAAGCAGTCAACATTTAAAATGCAAGTTTGGAACGAAGGTGCTATGGGAAACTAAATATATCTCGACACAAAAAATCTGGTTTGAACAGCACGGTGCACAACTTTCTCTTACCGAAGGGTAAGGGAAAGTTGTGGGCTGTACGCCAGTCTCACCAGATTTTTTAATATATTAATACGATACCGGTAACTAAATATATTTCGACATAAATATGACAGCACATCATACAACTTTTTAAGGTTAAAGAAAGTTGGGTGTTGTGTAGTCAGTCACATCAGATTTTTTTCGGTTCCAAATCGTGTCCCTTGGACGTTAATCTGCATTCACATTTTCAAGTGGGCCGAAATGTCGACTCTTTGTTTCATTGGCTGCAACTATGAGAAACAATCTTTTTTTTTTAATTTAAACAACAAAATGGCTCCAATATAAATAAGATTTTTGAATAAAGATTTAATAAAAATTTCAAATTTATTTGATGTTCTATTTCACTCCTTTCCTGAAATTCGATGTAACTAAATTCCATTCACCTCAATAGCGAACATTTATGTCCATTTGAATTGGTTAAGTGTCCTTCACATCCCCTCTTCTTCTGACCAAATGAAAACTTTTCCAAAGAAATTGAAATTCAGAATAATCCGCTCGAGTGCGTTCCTTTTGAGTTTCCCAAAAGATCGAATAGAATTAGCGGTTGCCTCGCCTATCAATAGTCGCCCTCCCCTTCCCATCTATTTTCCCCAGAAAATGTGAATTTTTCCACCGTTTGTCACGGACTGTCGAATGACAGACACAACACTAGAATTGCGTCCAATTCGCCGCGCACATTTAATTATAAAGTTATGCAGAGAGAGAGAGAGAGCTTTAGCTTTGGCCTGAGCTTCGCTTTTAAGCTCTCTCTCTATCTCTCTCTGTTTCTGCGCCGGGCAGCAAAGCTGCCGAAAACGTTTGAGATCCTGACTCGAGCCTTTGAACTATTGAAAACTGTAATTGGAAATTCCCTCAGCCGTGGCGTTCGCCCTTTTTTTATTTTATTTATGTATATATATAGATTTATATATAGGACAGTTCAAAAAGATGATAACTTTATTACACCTTCTTAATTTCATTTAGGACGTCTATTATCTAGGAATATTCAAAAAAACAATTACAAATTAATTTAAGATATCCACCATCGTTATTTTGAAACCCCTAGTGCTTTTTTGATCTTGGTCAGAGTTATATAGAGTCAGAGTTATATAGAGTCCCCCTCCCCCATCGAAATCTCAAAAAATAAATATATCAAAATATTTTAATCAAATAGGAAGAATAAAATGAGCAAGCAGCTAGTTATATTTCAATTTATTAATAAACCAGGGCCGACGTTTCGGTCACATATGGGACCATCCTCAGGGCCAGGTTAATGTCTGAAAATACATATAATCCTCGCCAAGTTATATTGGTCATTCACTCTATGCCCATGGTATGATAACAACATAATTTGAGGCATTGTCATGATTAAGCTACATGCAATTGTGTATGCCCAATATAACTTGGCGAGGATTATATGTATTTTCAGACATTAACCTGGCCCTGAGGATGGTCCCATATGTGACCGAAACGTCGGCCCTGGTTTATTAATAAATTGAAATATAACTAGCTGCTTGCTCATTTTATTCTTCCTATTTGATTATCAACGCCTTCCTATTTGATTATCAACACCTCCTTCAAAAAAATATTTTAAATTATAAAAAATATTTTGTATTATTTAAAATTTCACCGCGATTGTTCAATCTGTATGCCATTCTCTCTGAAAAATTTTCTATTATAAATACAATATTAATACAAAAACAAAGCAATAAAAATACAATAATTATAAATGTAAAATTCTGAATATATACAGTATAAATCATTTACTTTTCCATTCACCATTTGTTTTTTCTTGGCTACTTCCTCCTTTATACCGGTACATCCTTCACTAAAACATTCAATTAAAAAATACTTTTCAAAAAAGAGTTTATGGTGCGCATCTCGGGGTGCTAATTTTGGGAGATTCCAGCGGCCACAATTTTCGACCTCAAATTTTTTTAAAATTAAAGCTATTTAAATTATCTACAGGTGTACAACTTATAGAAGCCCTTTTTTTGATTTCCGAAAAAATAAATTTTTTTTTTAGATTATTCGCATTAAATAAAAGATTTTTAAAAAATTCCCTCAATATCTTATAGATAATTAAATTAGTAATCATTGTATTTAAGAATAATTAATTTTTTACCGTTAATTAATTAGCTGGAATCTTTCAAATGAAATGGAATAAATTCCTTGTTTTCCTATGGGAAAAATTAACGCCATCTCTTGCCGCCTAGAGTAACTCGGTAGTGGATCGTGTTCTAAGGGCTTTTCGAGACGCGCACCTTAAGCATCAGTAACATTTTTATTAATAAAAGCATAATATTATCTTAAAAAAAAAAAAATAAGATGATTTATTTTCTATTTTTTAGTCACCCGTTAGAATTGTGTTCTGGAAATATCTTCAAATTTTCCCCTTTGGGCTTGTATTATATTCGGATCAGACTTTATTTAAGTATCTCGTATAGATATATAAGGGTGGTATGTGAGTGTGTATGTGCGGATGAGTTTACTTCTAACGAGTCAAGAGCTAGATATGAGGAAATGAGACCATTTCCGGGGATCCCCTTGTCTGTCTTAAGTTGGAGATAAAAGCAAATCGCGCTTAAGTCCGGCTGAGAGGGATGGAGAAAGAGAGAGAGAGAGAGAGAGCACCAACCACTTGATCTCTCCAGCCCTCTTCCTTCCCTCATTATACCCTTCTTAGAGCTAAGGGTAAAATCCACCTTCTAATTATTCTCAATAAGACTTAAGAAAAGAGAAGGGGAACTTTTAATAGCAACGTTTCGATGTTATTAACACACCTTATTAATTCTTATTTACATTATAAATTTATTACATCTTTTTTTTTTAGGATTTTTCTTTGGATTGTGTCTCTACTTACAAAATCTGGTGTGACACAGAACACAACTTTCGATTTCCGAAGGTAAGAGTGCTTGTCACACCAGATTTTTTGTGTCGACATATATTTAGTTTCCGTCAGTAAGGTACATTTGAATTAAATATATAAATATTTAATACAAAAATGTGGTCTATAATTAAAAATTCTCCTAATAATAAATATATAAAATTTATAAACATGGGAAAATATTTATATTCTGGCAATCATTTCACTCTCCTATCTTTCCTATGAAGTATAAGAAAGAATAAGTAAAGTGGTCTACAGAAGATTTCAATGGCAAAATGAGAATATACATTTCAAAGAACATCTAAAAAAATTATTTGATTTTTGAATTTTAATCAAAATCGTTAGAACGAATTTTTAGAAAATCGAAAAAAAAACTGAAAAAGTACATCAGTAATGTACTAGTACTCTTTGGTCGATTTTGTTCAAAAGCTTATTTTTAAGTCCCGGGAGGGTGTCTAACTTAATTATAAAATTTCTACCCTTAGCTCAATTCCTTTCATGCTTAAAATTGGATACAGACAGACCATGTCGCGAAAACCACTTTTGAGGACTCAGGGGACCTCAAAACGTGTATATCCATCAAAATCTCGACATCGAATTTTTAAAGTTCGGTACTCAAAGGTGTTCTGTTCTACCCATAACATAGAAACATATGAAATGTGGCTGCAGCTAAAATAAAAAGAATCTTCGACAATTTTTGTTAAGAAAATTCAATCACATCCCAGTCATTAAACATACTGTAAGGCAAAAGTGACATCTGAAACACGAGTTTATTCTATTAATGAAGTGATCTTATGTTAAAATTTCTCAATAAAAGTACTTTTCTTTAATTGTCTTTATATAAAATACATATAGGTACCAATTTTAAGCATGAAGGAATACCTATAGGTATTTTATATAAAGACAATATGTTATATTTAACATATCCCTATTGATCTATTTTAAGATATTTGATTCTAAATGAGACGAGAGCATGTTCAGCCAAATAAAAAGCCTTTGCTGAACCTGCTCTCATTTAAAATCAAATATATTCACCGTCACCAAATCCCATTCACTATTTTAAGATAATGGTTGAAATTTTATATTTAAGTTAAGTACCCTCTTGGCACAAAGCTTTTGAACAAATCGGCCAAAAAGTGATGCACCTTTTAAGTTTTTTTCGATTTTCTCAAAATTCGCTCCAACGATTTTGATTAAAATTCATAAATCAATTATTTTTTAAATAAATATTTAAAAAGTATATTCTCATTTTGTTCTCAAAATTGTTTGAAGCCCACTTTACTTCATAGAAAAGAATATATGAGAAATGATTCCAACGTTAATAAAATAAAAATATTTTTCTATGTATGTTTATAAATTTTACGTCTTGGATTCTTTCGGAAACTAAATATATCTCGACACAAAAAAATCTGCTGTGAAGCATATCTCACAATTTTCGATTACAAAAGGTTAGAAGGAATTGTGAGCTGTGCGGTCACACCAGATTTTTAACTAAAGTTTATAAATTCTTCGTGTTTTTCTTTAATAATCCCTCTACTTATTAGTATCATAGTTCTATTTAAAAAAAATTCTTAATGAATTGATGTTAGTCAACAAGAATGAACAATCCTTGTTAGTCTCTCCTCAGTTTTATTTTTTCCCTCACTTTTCTCTAAAATTTTTTAAGCGCCGTCGAGAATCTTTTTTTTTTTTTTTTACAAACAAGACAGTAATGGTAAAATAATTGTCCACTTCTAGTTAGTAGAGGACATTCCTTAGCGGAGTGGGCGGACCCTGAGGGCATCAGGAAAAAAAATAAATTATATTAGGACCCAAGGAGAAGAAACATCGAAAAATTGAGAATTCCAAATGCCATTCGGAGAGAGAGAGAGGGGGGGGAAATATATGAGAGGAGATAATCGCATTTCCAATGTTTACAAGGTGATAGTTGTTCTTCTTCATTCGTGTGATATTAATTTCTGTACTATCAAAATTTATTTGACCTTTCACCTGATGATGAAAAGGGCAAGTATTGAGAAAAGAAAAAAAATTTAAACAAACACACATATGTTGTGACGTCAACAATAAATATAATTTAATAAGTATTTATACAATAAATAATTAAGTATGTGAACAAAACAACATGTGTCTCTATGAATGTTTATTTATTGACTAGAAAAGGAGGAATGAATGACCCTCTCAACCCCAGAA
>JAKCPI010017388.1:0-30298 GCA_023213315.1 Euborellia annulipes
GTTTACCGGTAAAAATTTTTTACCGAAAACGCGGTAACGAACCTCTAATTCGGTAAAAACCGGTTTTTTTTCGAAAGTCGGTAAAAACTTATTTTTCCGGACGGTAAAAAATTTTTGTTCCGCGAAAAAAAAAATGTGCCGCGGCGGCAAACTTTGGTTCCGCGGCGGCGAGAAAAAATTGGCGTCTCTAAAAAAAGGTAAAATATTTTTTCGGACGGGGAAAAAATTTTGGTTCCGCGAAAAAAAAATGTGCCGCGGCGACAAATTTCTGTGCCGCGGCCAGTAAAAAATTTTTACCGACTTTCGAGAAAAACCGTTTTTTTTTTCATTATCGAGGTCGGTAATGAAAATCCATTACCGTCCAGCCCTACTTGTCAATGTAGTAAAAATATATTTGAGAACAATTGAGCGCATGGGCCTCGTGCCTGGACGTTCTATCAAATTCATATAGGAGCCGAAATATTTGGAAATAAATTGAAGTAGTGAGAGAAAACGAAAGTTGGTTTTTATTCTCCTTATCGTCCTTTACCAGTTTAAGTTTTGACGATCACTGTCAAACACCTTACAGGAGTCAGGTTGGCGATCTCTTGAGTTATAGCCTCCTTTAGTTCGCCCAATGTGCGGGGCCTTTGACAGTTTTGGTGCCAGATTAGAAGAGCCAGGGACACCATTTGAAGGACGTGATCTTCAAAACTTGCTGCTCGTATGTAAGTTTTCGTTAATGGCAATCAATAACAGTCTGTAATAACATATTATATCACTGTTATTCTTTGAGTTATTCGTAATTTAAATAAAATCCGTTTTTTTTTTTGCCGCACCCTGTACTACTAGTAGGCCTACTCTTTGATTAAACGCTTCTTGTCACGTGCCAGGGGGGTACCCGGCTTTTAAATATAAAATTCCGTCTAGGTTCTTGAGATATTTTCTTCACAGACCCACTTTTTTGACCTCAAAACGTGTATTTCCATCAAAATCTCGAAATTGCAATTTTTGACATGAATCCAATACTTTCTCTATAGGTGAGAGGAAGTAAAAAGGAACTATAGTTCTTCTGCCTGTTACGAGGGTGTGACCAGCTAACTATCCATCTTCAGAACTATAATTGGACGATGTTATGCACGCAGGAACTAAACGCCATTAATGTTTTATACAAATAAAAAGTGCACCGAGTAATAATGTTATGATTTAAATAAAGAGCTAGATCTTCTTTTTCCCTAAAGGTGGCGGTTTCGATCATAATGGCGCTTGGTTCCTTCGTGCATAACATCGTCCAAATATATTTACAGATTGTGTTGTTTTATACATTTTGTATAGCAATTGCGGCATTTCAGCCATTGCTTAGTTATATTTGATTTATTTTAAGGCAAACGTGTAATTTCGGGCCAGTGGGAATCCCTGAGTAGTTGCTATTCATTATTCCTTGGAGATTAATATTAATATATTCACAAATAAATAGTTAAAAAAAAAAAAAAAGAAGAGGAAAAAGGAAAACATAATCTAAATCCAATATTGGGAGAAAAAAAACAAAAAAACTTTACTTTATACAAAGTTGAAGTTTTCTTAATATTAATTATGCATTCCAACTTATCTAAGTTGAAGGGGAAAATATATCAATGGGGGGGAAGGGAGGGGACAAATAATAAATAAAAAAGAAAGAAGAGAGGGACTCAATTGCGTCAAAATTAAGAAACAAGTTTAAGCCTGAGAGATTAAAGAGAAAAAAAGAAAAGAAAAGAATACAAATAATTCAAAGAGATTTGTTGTGTTTGTAAAATATTTATTTATTAATCCCCATGTAAAGTGCGCGTGAGATTTATCCCCGCAGAGGGCGGAACTTTAATTAATGGTATTTAAATTTAAAGGGGATTCAAGAGAACGACTTCTTTTCTAATTAAAATTCTAACCTCATTTTTTTTATTAACTGTTGCATCTACGATACAAGAAAGCGCATCTAACGAAAGCCCCCACCCCCTTTTACTTTCTCTACCCTTTATATATATAGAAAGTATTGAATGCACGGCAAACGTTTGATGACAAGACATGTTTGGAATCCTCTGTCTCCGAACAGGAGGTTGAAATTTTATATTC
Organism: Euborellia annulipes; assembly: GCA_023213315.1. NCBI lineage: Eukaryota > Metazoa > Arthropoda > Insecta > Dermaptera > Anisolabididae > Euborellia > Euborellia annulipes. Next base: position 2,089 of record JAKCPI010017388.1, read on the forward strand.
AAGTTAGGCACCCCCCTGGCACGTGACACGAAGCTTTTAAACAAAGAATACTAGTACTTTACTGATGTACTTTTTCAATTTTTTTTTTTGATTTTCTCAAAATTTGCTCCAACGATTTTTTTTTAAATTCAAAAATCAATTATTTTTTAGATGCTCTTTGAAATGTATATTTTTCATTTTGCCATTGAAATCTTCTGAAGCACTCAGACTCTCAAAGCACACTGTGTGTGATTCAAAACATCAAAAAATCAAAAACCCCAAGTAAAATTATAATAGACATCTTCAACCTCCTTCTCAAATCTGAAGAAAATGGGAAACGCATAGAATTAAAATGGGTTAAAAGTCACGATTGGGACTACACAAGCCAAATTAAAGGATCTGTCTTACATAAAATAAAATCCCTTCTCGCACCACCATGGTTCACCAAATTCACGGGAATCTCTAGACCGTGCATAATACAATTCAATAGACTCCGCATTAACCACACTCACTCTCCTGCACACCTATTCCGATTCAACATTGTTAACTCACCAAATTGCACCTGTGCTCCAACCCCAGCTACCCCAGAACACCTTATCCTCAAATGCCCCCTATACTCAACTCAAAGAAAACAGTTGTTCAGCCTAATCCAGCCGCACTTCATAGACCCTCCATCTTTTGCTGATGTCATAAAATGTAATAGCCACGAACTAATAAACCAAATATTTGATTTTTGCAAGACTTGCAAAATCAATTTGTGATTTTATTTTACTAAAGTGTTAATATTGCCTTGTTATTGTATTCTTATTGCTTTGTTTTCGTATTGTATTTATAATCTTGTTTTGGTTTAGTATTACTTTTGTATTCATATTGTTTTGTTTATAAGTATTTTTATATGAATTTTGTATTTTTATATCCAGTTTTAACCCAATGGCCTATGGCTTAAACGGGGTAAATAAATAAAAAAAAAAATGTACTGTACTGTCGGAAACTAAATATGTGCGACCAGTCACACCAGATTTTTTTTAATCATTTCAAAATTTAAATAAAGGGATTATTTTCCAAAAAAAAAAAGACAGAAATAAGTTGTTAAGCCTGATGTTAAAATTTTGAGATCCGTCTTTGAATTTATTTAGTTAAGCGTTGAGAGAGAGAGAAGAGCTTAAAAAGGATTAGTTCAATGTGTGTTATTCTTTTGTCCTTTCTAGTGTTCCCGTTTTATTTTATTTTTTTTTTTTTTAATTAAAATTAATTTAACGATAAAATTTATTTGCATGAATCTCCTCTCTGTGTAGTGAGGGAATTTCAGCCAGAGAGTGGAGAGTAAATTACAAAAGACGAGAGAGAGAGAGAGAGTGTGTTATCGAGCGTGTGCCAGAGCAGGGCAAAGTGACAATGACACTGTGTGACAGTGACAGAGCACCAGGACATGGGTGTGTCTGTCGTCGAGGGTTGTTGTTCTCAGATTGTGTGTACGGCTTGTGCTTGCTTGATGCATACCCAGCTACCACATCCATACACCCACACCCTCTCAAACAACATAAACTTAAATATTAGATGAACAAAACATAACAAAAATATCCCTTTTTGGATTTGGATTTCTCCTTATACTCAAATTTTATTTTTCCCTCTCGGCTACTGAGGCTAGTTAATGCGGAACAGGAGCGAAAGTGTTACGCATGTTTTTTCCAAATAAGTGTCATAAAAAGTATGCCCAAAAAATCAAGTAATTCAAAAATTTGCCAAGAGATGTCAGAATGGTAGCTAATAATATTTAATGAATTTGCTTGATTTTCATTGATCTTTTAACAATAAATTCTTTATAAATGCTATTATATATTATGTATCTTTTATAAAAGCATAAAAATATATAAATATAGGCTAATAGGGGATCATCTATTAGACTAGCCTGCCATCTATTGCAAGAATACTGAACTAATTTGACAGTTGATTTTTAAATAAATCATCTAAACTTATTTTAACAATTTCTTAATTAATATGTGATTAATAATAACAATAAATTCATTTTTAAATTTAAAGATTATTGGGACATATTGTTTTTTTTGTATTTGCTTGATAACAAAAAAATTAATTACGATAATAATTTTTTAATAATTCATTAAAAAAATTATAGCTTGATGTCCTAATAATCTCTTATGAATTTAATTCATTTAAAAAAAAAAACCGCATTGAAAAATGTATTGAGTGCCTAAATCACTATGCAACCAATCTCGCATCTAGACATCTCGGTTGCCTATTCTATAGGCGAAATCTTTTCCTATTCCAAATAGAATTCGCAATTTTTTGGAGACTATTTTTTTTTTTTTTTTAATATACTGTATACTGTAATAGAAATGACGTTACTCTTCAAAAAAAAAAATAAATTCCCTTTCTTTTTCTCTTTCTAAGAAAGGGAATCAATAGTTGATTTGCCCCCATGACTTTATGTCCTACTTTTTATGATCTTAATTAAATTGATTTTTTTGTGTAATGTGAGGCTCTGTAACATTTGAGATGGGAGAAAAAAATGAATAAAATTTTTAAAGTATTTCCTGGATATATATAGGCCTATATCAGGGGCGTATATAGAAATTTTTTTCGTGGGGGGGCCCGAACTCAAAAATTTTTCTGCGGAAAATTTTTTTTTTAAGAAACTAAATTTTTTTTTACACGAAATTTTTTGCGGAACACTTTTTCCTTTGCGGAACCAAAGTTTTCCATCCTGCGGAAAAATTTGTTGCGCTGATGTCTGTATATTCCTATATATGTATATGTGTTTGGGAAATTTCGGGGGGCCCGGACCCCCTCGGCCCCCCCCCCCCCCCCTACTATACGCCCCTGGCCTATATATTGTTATAATGATACTTGTGTATTCCTTCTTTGGTTGTATCTTGAGCTATAAAACAACGTTTTTAAATATCCTAAAACACTTGAAACTAGTATAAATTATTAAAATAGAATACATAGTGTCATTTATGTATAACATTAATTATTCCTTTTCTTTTCTTTTTTTGATAAAATTGTAAAAAACTAAAAAAAGTACATCAATAAAGTACTCGATGGACGCGAATTTGATTTCTATAGAAGAAATAGGAAAATATTTAAAATTTGAAAGAAATTATATCGATACAATTTGCTCCTCAATGGAAACATCAATAAAAACATCAAAATAAGAAGTAGCTCTAACAGTCCAGGAAGAGTTTTGAGGAATAGCAACATTAGTGAGTAGATACCTAGAGGAGACAGTGCATGATAAGAAAACTTTAATCATGAGATATAAGAGAGTTGCCCAGGAAATGCGTCAGCCTGGAGACAATTAAAAATTATTATTTTCAATAAAATTAATTAATAATAATCAGGAATTAGTATTTTAATAATAGAATTTAAATAATAAGTATTTTTCTACTAATTGGTCTTGTTGACATTATTAAATTAAATACATTGTAAGTAATAATTGATATAAAAAAATTAAAAATTATGCATTAATTAAAATTTAAATATTCATGGAGATATACATATTTTAAATATTCGTAGAGAGAGATATTCTAAATCTGTGGGTCCAGGGTAAAGAGATGAGGGATTGGCAAGGAGGCAAGCCCACTAGTCTTTGACCATTATAAAATCCTTAAAACCAATTTCAAGAAAATTAGAAAAAACTAAAAAAGTACTCCAGTAAAGTACTAGTACCCGAATTTTCCCAAACATGATTTCTAGCACAATTTCATATTGGGACCATAAATAGTATATATGAAAAAAATCGTCAGAGCCGTTTTTGAGAACTGATATGCTTATATAGCTATAAACAAACGTACATTGCTCGTTTAATAGTATCAGATAATTTTTGGACTGCATTTATTTTGATGTAGGCGGTTGAAAGAAAGGGATGGCATCAAATTCTCTAAATGCCTCCCCTCCCCAGGGGGGATATCTCAGAAAGTATTTGAAAAATTCTTCCAGTTGTAGCATATTATTAATAACAAATATCAAAATACTTTGTGATTTGTTTCACTTTCAGTGATAACCATTTATTATTTCGAAGGAATGACTCGGGATTATCTGACGACAACAACAACAACAACAACAACAACAACAACCCTAGAAATAATGAAATTCTATTTCGTAAATTAGATTACAATCTCTCTTTCTCTCCTGTTTTGTTTTTAAAGTTGACAGCAACCAGCTACTGTAGATCCAATTAACCATCTCCCCGCATCTCTCATATGACAAAATTTATTTATTTAGCTTAGTTGCTTAACAACTGTATTTATAAACAAGTTGTCCTGGTATTAATAATTCTTTTCTCTGGCTTTTAGGTGTAAGCCTTTCTACCTTGTATACAATATAATAGACATATCAAATCGTTTAGGCAAATACAATACTATTGTATATATTCATAAATCACTTTAAAAAATACCCTATAAGAAGAAGGAAAAGAAAATTACTAAAAGAATGGAAAAAAATTCTTAGAGAAAATGAAAATAAAAGGTTTGTTCCTTTCACTTGCCATGGCAAAAAGTGCAAAGCTGTCAAGGCACGCTACCTTAGTCAAAAGGTGCAAACCTACCCAAACTCTCTAGAACAATAAGTGCAACTTTTTATATATGTTAGATTGAATTCATGAACTTGTAAAATGAGTTCTTAATAACCTTATCTATCCCTCGGGCTTGGCGTAGTTGGTAGCGCGCCTGCCTTGTATACCAATAATCGAGGGTTCGGATCCCAGGCAGTCCGATGATTTTATTTAAGCTTTATTTAGGCTTAAATAAGAATGCCTGGACCCCCAATAGATATATATTAATAATAACGGTTATCGTAAAAAGTCTTAAATGGCCTAAGTTGCCGAAAAGACTGTGTGCGAATGTGAGTGCGAATGGGAAAAAAGTGTGTTAAAAAAGAAAAACCTTACTTAACCTTCAATTGTCATTTTTGTCTTGGATTGTTTCGAATATTTTTATAACTTTGATCCTTAAATAAATAAATATTAAAGAAAGTTAATAAAAAAAAAAAAAAAAAAAAAAAAAAAAAAAATTAAAATAAAGCAGCTTACTTATTTTTTTTTTATTGTAGATATTAATTTAATCGAAGTGGTTTGAGAGAAAATGGCGACAAAAGGTTGTCATCTATTAAAACGCCCACCCCGGGAATGCAGAAAAATCTACATTTTCAGGCCCGACCCAAGTTTCAAACGAACAGAATGCAGGGCAAAATGTGTAAATTATACTACAATGATAAGCGAAACTCAATTATAATATTTTAGTTGTAATCGAATTTTTCTCTCAGATTACATTTTCTGATCAGTTCATTGAGGCTTTAAAATCAAAAACCAATTTACCCGTAAATGGCCCTGTCATTTCTAATAAAAATAAAATGCTTTCTACCCTGTTAAAATGTTATTTTTTATAAAATTTATTGATGATCTATTTTTTCATAAAAGAAGAAAATTTCATTTCCCTTGAATTGAACATGATTGGTTGATTCATGTCCTATATTAAATTTTTTTTTGCGTCCCTACCTTTATTGAAGATTTTTTTTTTATTGAAATATAAGCTATCGATTGTGCATTCTATTAAACATCAAAAGGATAATCATAAAAAATTTGATGGATTTTCAATTTAGAAAAGTTGAAATAGAATTTATTAAAAAAAAAGGCTAAGAAGAGCATCGAGACTTTCCTTTAACCAAATTTAATAAGAAAAACCTAAAGGGTAAGATAAAAAAAAGATTGAAGGGTTTATTGATATAGTGCGGGAAAATAAGTCAACGAGACTATTTTTGTAATTTAACAACCTAATAATAATTATTTCTAAATCTCTTGATGATTAAGATAAGATAAAATGTAAATAAGCTTATCTAATTTTTAATAAGCCCATCATCTTTCACAAAGGGTGGGAGAAATTAAAATTGTAATTAAATTAAGGAGAAATGTGGAAAAAAAGAGGAAGAGCCCTCCCAGGACGAGATCGACGACGATGACGACGAGATATAGATCTGGGGTGGACCACCCAGAGTGCGCAGGAGCAGGAGGAACTGGAACGGCCTAGCCCAGATGGAAATTGCAAGTGTTCCATCATTATTATTATGTTTTTTTTTATATTGAATTTGAATATTGATGGCAACAGCCACACATTCGGGATAAATTATTATTAGCCGACGAGTTTGTCAAGTTTGCAAAATAAAAAAAATAAAAAAAAAATGTGTAAAATATTTTAATATGTAAATAAATTTATATTAATAAAATAATTTCATTAACGTGTTAATGGAATGAGACAGTTAGGAGTACATAACAAGTTTGTAACAAATGACCTCATTTATTTGGGAAATGATTAAAAAATAATATATTAACATTATGTCCTCATGTATTTATGCACTTGTTAATGTCTCATTTATATTAGAGTATTTATGAAGTGGCTTACAAAATCCTTTGCTTGTTATTTTCTCTTACCTATATATGTTAATATAAATAGAGAGAAAATATTGGATTCATGTCAAAAATTCGATGTCGACATTTTGATGGATTTATTCGCAACATGGTCTGTCTGTCTGTCTCTCTGTGTACAATTTAAAGCATGAAGGAATAGAGCTACGAGGTTGAAATTTTATATTTAAGTTAAGCACCCCCGTGGAGCATGAAAATAAGCTTTTAAACAAAATCGGCCAAAAAGTACTAGTGCTTTACTGAAGCACTTATTAAGTTTTTTTTTTTTCGATTTTTCTCAAAATTTGTTCAGAAATTACTGTAAAATTCAAAAATCAATTATTTTTTAGATGCTCTTTCAAATGTATATTCTCATTTTGCTCTCAAAATTGATTTAAGTCCACATTACTCTTGAACTTCATAGGAAAGATTTAAGAAATAGTTGCCATGGTAACAGAATACAAATATATTCCCATGTTTATAAATTTTATCACATTTTCCCTCGGGCTTGGTGTAGGGGTTAGCGTGCTAACCTCGTATACCAAAAGTCGCGGGTTCGGACCCCAGGCAGTCAGATGATTCTATTTAAGCCATTTGGATACCAAATGGCTTAAATAAGAATGCCTGGACCCCCAATATATATAATTATTGAATATTGAGTATCGTTTAAGTCTCATATGGCCTGAGTTGCCGAAAAGACTGTGTGAATGAGAAAAGTATTTAAAAAAAAAAAAAAAAAAAAAAAAAAACTTTCTTAGATAAAATGTGTTTCAAGAGAATTAAAAAAAAAAAAAAATACATCTTGAATTATAATATATCGGCCGAAACTACGAAAAATCTGGTGTGACAAGTACAGAACACAACTTTCTCCTACCAAAGGTAAGAGAAAATTGTGTGCTGTGCGACGAGTCACACCAGATTTTTTATATTAATTGAAATTGTCCAAAGTACATCAAATAATTTTCCAAGCTTTACTTTCCCTAAAAATACATTATTATATTGGAATGATAGAAAGAATGGATTGGATCTTTGATCATTTGTCATGTCAGTAGAAAATCCGTCGAATTTCCCAAGAGATTCTTTCACCCCCTCCCTTTATCTTTTGTACTTACTACTAAGGCTATTTGAGCCCTGAAGGGGGAGGTCAGTCATTCTCAACGCCTGAGGATATTAATTCAAACAATATCCACCAATACTTTGGCGTAAATTTACTAAGATAATCCAAAAGAATCTTTTATACAGACAATCAATCTTTTCATAGCTATATCATCATCTCATTGTTCTAGAAATAAACTTTCCCCTTAGGGTTTATCCTAATCACTTTTCATCTTCTTTTAAACAAAGGAACTTATATTATGATAACAAACTGCCTACTAACAAAAAATAAGTAAGCAGGAAGAAAAAAATAAACCTACAAGACTCATTAAAATAAAGCCTCGAGGAAGTTGGTTTTCCTTCTTTAAAAAAAAAAAAACAGTATTATCTTACAAGAAATGATTTAAACTTTTTAATTTGTTGGTTCAAAAACCGCAAACTTAGAATAAAGGATAAAAAGGGTGATATGCCACACCCTGAAAAAGATGGCGTATTGCCCCCGAAATAATAATTCTAATTACGAGTATTGCTAAAATTTTTTTTTTTTTTTGAATATTTGAGTAAATTCAAAATTTGAAATATTAATATTAATAAAGTAGTAATACTTTAAAGTTAAATTAGGACTTTTTTTCTAAAAATCTATTAGTTACATGTATCTACAGTTTCTAAAGTTCAGAGATTAGACTTACCAAGTATTTTTTATAGAGAAAATTTAAATAAGCGATCTATCATAATTTAAATAAGCGAGTGCGTACTGTGGTCCAGTAGTAGGGCATGTTGAGCGTAAATCGACAGATCCGTGATGCGACTCCCGGCGGTACCTACATTTTTCGCTTATTTAAATTAATAAATACTTGGTTATATTTAAATTTTGTATTCAGAATTCATTTTAAATTATCCGATCTTTTTTACTTTTTTATATATAAAATTGATTTTTTTTAAATTATCAACCGTAGTTTCTATTGAAACATGTATTAATATATAAAAGAAAACATAAGTTTCAATGATTTAATTAAAATTAATTTGTATTTAGACACTCATGTGTCATCTTCAGAAATGATTTATCAACTCAGTATCATTATCAGTCATAAATCTGAATAGAAATATATTCTGTTATATTCAGAAATAGCAAACTCTTTACTTTAGAACTTCTAAATGGACCCTGTTATGCATTAGTGTGTCAATTTTTTTGGCGCTTGACACACTAATGCATAACAGGGTCCAAATATATATTAAGTGTTAAAAATTTTAATTTTTTAATAAATAATTCAAACTTTTCATCTAGTGTTTTTAATTTCTTCTAAATTTATAAATTTTTTAGAACAGTTATTCGTGGATAATAAATAAATTTTAGAAATTAACAATTTCTCATGTTTGAAATTAATGGAAATATCAATTGGTAAGTTGGGTTGCCTACCTTCCTGGAACTGTAATTACACTAGAATTACATTTACTAATTAATTGCCTTTTATAATTATTAATATTTATGTTGGTAGCCTATTATTAAACCAATCCAGAGGTAAATAAATTTATCGAGTCCGAAAAATTTTTATTTGTAACGGAATAGAAGAAATAAGCCGAACATGTAAGTAGTGTTGTCCCTGAACCGTAGAGGTAGAGATCTCGGCCACTTGTACGAGAGGTCTGGGGTTCCCTTTTTTTCTGAGTGAAGAATTCTTTCTCATTTTAATGGCTACCAATTAATTTAGTAAAATAGGAACGAGGGCGATAAAATTTAAAAACAAATAGATATATGAACTGTAGAAGAAGACAAATTCTGAAATTTTCAAACATGCCAATGTCTCCTCGGCCTTTCTATTGGAGTCTCTGTTGAGAGACTGGAAGGGAAAAAATAAAGAATTTATATGTAGCTCATATAAATATTAGGTGAATTGTAAAACTTAATATGCTAAATAAGTTAACTCCAATAAGTCAATGAAAAATATTTAGCAGTAAAAAGTTTATAGCTATTAATTGTGTTAATTATAAAAAAGCATAGTGTTGGTGTGACATGTTGCCTGGGAACGTGTGAAATATAAATTTGGATGCTGTAGATTGATGATCAAAGAGGCGCAAACTCAAAGAACCCGACATCAAATCTTTTAGTTCTTCTTAGCTCATTTTATACTCTCTCACACGTACATACACGTCTTTTTCTTTTTTTTTTATTTAATTAACACCTTAATCGTATCCCACACCAACATATCAAAGTTGACTGACACCTTAGCTAATTACTTGGTAGTATAAGAAAGCTTGTTATCTATGTTAGTGGAATATATGATAGAAAACAAACTAGAAGGAAGAAGGATTGCTAATTCCCTGAGCGAGGTGTCAATCATTCGTGGCTGAAATGCAAATGAATACAAAGCAAGGGTTAAGACACGTGCCCCCCCCCCACCCGCCCCTCCTGGCACTCGAGGGCTCCGGAGACACAGACAGCCAGCCCTTGAAACGTGCTCTAAATGGCAATCAGCATTTGAACATGCAAATGCACGCTTGGTCACGTTAAGCACTTGCAAATGTCGAGAAACTATCTCTTGGATTAGGATCTCTCTCATTCTATTAACATAAATAATACTTAGTTCCGGTCAAGAAGTTTTAACAAACAGTTCAATTTAAAAATAAATAACAAGAGAGATAATTCCTGTAAGGCAGGCAACCGAACTTACAAATTGATCTTTTTCTATTAATTCCACCAGGACACCAGATGAGAGGTTCATACATGAACATTTTGTTAATTTTTAAGATTTAGCAACTTCACATACTTGCTTAAAAAAAATCAATTACCGAGTTGACCATTTGAATTGCTTAACAACTAAAAATGAACAAAGTTTTGCCCTCTTGGACCGATCGAGATCATGCCAGTTTCAGTATGATAGGATTCTATCATTTAAAAATATTTGAAATAGACAAGAGTGTATTTTTTTGTCAAAAATAGGCCATAAATTACCACAATAATGCATTTGTGGGAGGGAGGGGGGTGTATTAATTTTTGAATTCATTTAAGGCCAGCGAATTATGGGTAATACAGGTAGAAAGATAAAGAAACTCAGGACAATTATATTTATTTAAACAATATATCAAATATACGATCATCTTCAAGGCTATTGTTCAAACAAAAAATAATTAACAAATTGATATACACGTGATTTTTATTTCACGTGTAGCATCTTATACCACATGAACGGGGGGGGGGGAGATATATGGGTTAGAGTTACGCCCCACGAAACGTTAAACTTTTTTTTGTTTGAACGGTCTTCAAAATAAGATCGAAACGTTGTTAATATTCAAATAAATTTATTTATAAATCAAAATAGGAGACATCACTTTCCGGAAAATTACTCCTTTGCCCCTGGGTGGTAAAATACTCACTTCTTATAAAAATTGGAGCCGCGATCTAAATGGTTTCAGACCTCCAAAAAGACCTTCAATAAATTTAAAAAACCATTCTCAGGGAAGGACGACAATAAGGTTATTAGAAAATATTTCTAATAATAGGGACCGATTGCCAGTGTACAGTGAGCGCCACAATTAAGTCCCCACCTGATAGCTTTAGCCTTAAGTATATGGGTAAATGGTGAAATAATTTTAAATTTGAAAAGTTAAAATAGAATCATCTGTACCAGATTTTAGGTTTTACCTTTTCGGTCATTAAAATTATTTCACTATACACCATATACTATACCATATACTTAAGGCTAAAGCTATCAGGTGGGGACTTGATTGTGGCGCTCACTGTACAATGGCCTCAGATACCGGAAAAAAAATATTTTAATTCATAATCCAATGTCTCAATTATTAGAATACAAAAATGTAATAAGTCTAATTAAATACAAAAAGTAAACTCTCATTTGTGTAGGCATAAAAGTTGATTATTTTTCAAATCGACCATTCCACTTTATCTAAATATTTGATGAATTGGAAAAATTTTCTATTTTAAAGATCAATAAACAGTTTTGTTTTCGGTTCGGGGAGTAAACCAATCCCATCAGCAATCATGAAAAAGAGCCCTAAAAAACAATGCGTGTTCCATAAAGGACATTTGGTTGGGGAGTGGTTTTTACAGCCAGAAAGTGTCGATTGATGTTTAATAAAACACAATCCATCCAATGTTTTTTTTTTTTGTTTCCGTTCTCATAAAAAAAGTAAAATTTTGTTTTGAATTCTTTTTTTTTTTATTTTGGACATAGAAAATGAATACCAAATTTGTTTTTACAAGCAGCGCACGTTGCTAGGGGGAATTTGTCCCTTCGAGCCTCATTTTATATTGATATATATTTTGGTCTTTTGAGTGACCAGACCAGTGCGTTAACGAGAATATTTTTTGCGGTGGTGAAAATAAATTGAAATTCAAACTAACCAAGTTAATCATTTGTATAAGGATTGGCATCGTAGGAGAGCAACAGTCACCACAATCGTTGCTGTTAAGCAATGTCAAGCGCGGCGAAACCTCGGATTTGTGATCCTCAGGAATAGACATGTAGAGCGTCCCCTGGAAGCCATCCGTGCAGTCTTATTTAAAATATAATTAATATGTGCCTTTATTGCCTCCGTAGCCGAGAGATGGATTATAAATATACCGTATAAGCCTATGATTATCGTCAGCAGGGCCGGTTCAAGATATGATTCTCAGCATCAGGGGGCCCCTTAAAAGATTTTTTTCAAATAAAATTATGTTTTTAAAATTTTTAAAATATCAATCAAAATTTAAATCAATGAAGTCAGTGACTGTTTGATTATACAACAGAAGCAGGTGCAGCCAAAAATAAAAAGCCTCTGATTTTTACAATTTAACGAGACGTTTCGGAAAAATTTTATTGTCCCATCTTCAGTCTCTGGACAGAGAGTGAAGGGCTCAAAATAAGTCCTCACAAGACTGCCATCATTCCCTTCACCAGAAAAAGGAAAATAGAGGATCTTGGACCTCTCTTTCTCCGTGGCGAAAGGATAACACTGGTGAGAGAAACCAAGTATCTTGGAGTAGTTCTTGACTCCAAACTTGGATGGAACTCACACCTGCAAAGAATCAAAAGAAAGCGGAAGCTTCCCTGGCGGTAGCTAGACGCACATATGGCAAGAGATGGGGACTAAATCCCAAAATGGTACACTGGCTGTATACTGGGATTATCAGACCATCGATTGTATACGGAGCCCTGGTATGGTGGCCCAGGGTTCAGAAAAACAATAGTAAAACAATTCTGGACAGGATACAAAGAATGGCCTGTCTGGCTATAACTGGAGCTATGAGAACCACCCCCACAGCAGGATTGGAGGTGATGCTAGACCTGGTCCCATTGGACATATTTATTATGGGGGAGGCCAGGATGGCACTTCATCGACTGCAATCGGGTGGTACTAAGCTTCATGTAAATGAGATGGGAATGGCGAACATTAGGAGGGAGGTCTCTAATCCCATTTTGGAGATGAGATCGGACTCCAAAACTCCGACATTCCATTTCAACAAGAAATTCAGAGTTGAAATAGACTCGAAATTAATGAAAAATACTGAACCTACCTTCCCGGAGGGAGCGCTGGTATGGTTCACGGATGGCTCCAAAACCGGCGCGGGCACGGGTGCAGGGGTATATGGCATGAGACCTAGGGTCAGCTTAAGCTTTCCTCTGGGAGATCATGCCACAGTATTTCAAACAGAGGTGTACGCTATTATACAGTGTGCATACGAAAACATGAGGAGAGCTTACTCTAATAAGCAGATTCTCATTTACTCAGACAGCCAGGCTGCTCTTGCTGCTCTAAACAGTAGTAAGATTAACTCAGCCTTGGTCTTCGAATGCTTTAACTCACTACAGGAACTGGGGAGATTGAATGAGGTAAAACTCATATGGACCCCAGGACATAGTGGAATTAAGGGAAACGAAATGGCAGATGAACTTGCCAGAGCAGGTTCATCAAAACCCCTCTCTGGGCCGGAGCCAGCCCTTGGAATACCCAAGTGTTCTGTAAGGGAGGCTATCAGAGACTGGTCAAGAGAGCGGCATATCTTAACCTGGAACAAAACTCCAAGCAATCGACAAGGTAAGGCATTTATGAATAGACCTTGCAAAAAGAGAACTGAAGAATTGCTAAAATGCAATAGAACTCAGATTAAAACAATCACAGCCTTCTTGACCGGACATGCACCGGTCAGGAAGCACCTGTGGAATTTAGGCTTATACAGCGGCGACCCGATGTGCAGGATGTGCTGCAGGGAACTGGAGACTGCTCAACACATAGTCTGCGCATGTGAGGCGTTGGCGTATAAAAGATATAAAATATTTGGGAAAGCACTGATTGACCCAAAAGAAATAGGCACCAGCTGTTCAGTCACGTGGATATATTATCTAATTAAGGACACTGACTTCATGAGCTCTGGAATACACAACTCCACAGGATAAACAGACCTGAGAGTTAAAAAATAGTAGCCAACTTACGGATTCACCTAGACTGCAACAGCAGAGATGGGTGAAGGGTTTGTTGGCTGCGACTAGGGTTAGCACAATAAGCCACTTAGGCTGAGGTGTATCTGGGGTGGCAACACGGACAGGCCCTGAGAAAAAAAAAAAAAAAAAAAAAAAATATTTTTGTTCACAAGCAGTCAAAGATCTAGAAGCAAATGCAATAGGTTTCTCAGAACCATCCTTAAATCTATGAGAAAGACAAGCACCTAACCCTACAGGAGATGCATCAGTAGCCAAAATAACTGGCAGTTCCGGATTAAAATGTGTTAAGACCCGATCGCTTATAATTTCTTGTTTCACTCTTCTAAAGCTTTCCTCACATTTATCAGACCATGTGTAGAAGTGTTCTTTTTAAAGTAAATTAGTTAAAGGTTTTAAAATGGTAGCTAAATTTGGAATGAATTTATTATAATAATTTGCTAGCCCTAAAAAGGTTCTCAATTCAGCAATGTTTTTCGGTTGTCTTGTATGTAAAATAGCCTCTACCTTTTCTTTTGTCTTATGAAGACCTTCTTCATCAATTATGTATCCAAGATATTTTATACGTTTCTGAAAAAATTTGCATTTTTCCTGATTAAGTCTTAAGTTATTGGATTTAAGTACTTTAAAAACTTGGGTTAAACGCTGAAGAGTCTCAGAGAAAGAAGAACCTTGTATAATGATATCATCAAAAAAAAACATTGTACACCCTCTAAATTCTGAAGTATTGAGTCCATAAAACGTTGCCATAGGGCAGGTGCTACTTTGACTCCAAACATCAACCTATTTACTCTATAAAACCCTTTATGAGTACTAAGAGTCTGCATAATGGAACTTTCATTATCCATTTTCATATGTAAGTATGCGTTACTTAGGTCAAGGGTACAAAAGAACTTTCCACCGTTCATTTTAGAAAAAATTTCTTCTATTCTAGGAATAGGGTATTTCTCATCTAATATCATTTTGTTCAAAGTTACTTTATAATCAGCACATATTCTTACATTTCCGTTTGGTTTTAGCACTGGAACTATTGGCGTTCCCCATTCAGAAAAATCGATTTTTGTAATAATGCCTAGTTTTTCTAATCTATCCAATTCTTTCTCTACTTTGTCTTTTAAGGAAAGTGAAACTTGACGTGGTTTAATAAATATAGGAGCCGCATTCTCTTTTAATCTCAAATGTCCTACATAACTATGTATTTCTCCTATCTCAGGTCTAAACAGTTCTTGATATTCTCCTAATAACTGATCCAATTGATTCTTGCCTAAAATTTCTAAAGATCTTAAATCTGCCCAGTCCAACTTTATATCTCTCATCCAATCCCTTCCAAAAATTGGATCTACTTTGTTCTCAATTATATATAACTTTCCATGAAATTCTTGAGTATTATAAATACAATGAGCTAAAATAAACCCCTTAGGCCTTATCACTTCTCCAGTATAAGTCTTCATTTCTACATTAGTTGAAAATATTTTGTTCTTTAGACCCAACCTTTGATAATCATTTAAAGATATTGAACTAAGTGTAGCCCCTGTATCCAATTCCATACGTAACGATTTTCCCTCTACTAGAACTGTAGCAATAAATTTTTCATTAGCATGTCTCGCGTTCAATAAATTAATTTCAGCTAGATTATCATCGGATTCAGATTCCAAATAATCAACTTGTTTAATACTTTTCTTTTTCTCTTCTCCCAGACATACTCGAGCTAAATGGCCCTGTTTTCCACATTTTTTACAATATTCCTTAGAATATTTGAATCGTTTATTTCAGAAAGCACCTAAGGGACAAAATTTCAAAAAATGTGTTTTTGGTGCTAATGTACAATTTAAAGGTAAATACATCTTTTAGTGCCGAAATAACCAATGTTCCTCATCAGCAATGCTATTTGGCAGCCTTGAAAAAATCCGTTTATTTCAGAAAGAACCCAAGCGCCGTCGCTTAGGTTCTTTCTGCGGTAAATTTCACTCATGCCCTGTAGACATCACGTGTTTTGTGACTCGCAGCCGTCGCTTAGGTTCTTTCTGCGGTAAATTTCACTCATGCCCTGTAGACATCACGTGTTTTGTGACTCGCAGCCGTCGCTTAGGTTCTTTCTGCAGTAAATTTCACTCATGCCCTGTAGACATCACGTGTTTTGTGACTCGCAGCCGTCGCTTAGGTTCTTTCTGCGGTAAATTTCACTCATGCCCTGTAGACATCACGTGTTTTGTGACTCGCAGCCGTCGCTTAGGTTCTTTCTGCAGTAAATTTCACTCATGCCCTGTAGACATCACGTGTTTTGTGACTCGCAGCCGTCGCTTAGGTTCTTTCTGCAGTAAATTTCACTCATGCCCTGTAGACATCACGTGTTTTGTGACTCGCAGCCGTCGCTTAGGTTCTTTCTGCAGTAAATTTCACTCATGCCCTGTAGACATCACGTGTTTTGTGACTCGCAGCCGTCGCTTAGGTTCTTTCTGCAGCAAATTTCACTCATGCCCTGTAGACATCACGTGTTTTGTGACTCGCAGCCGTCGCTTAGGTTCTTTCTGCAGTAAATTTCACTCATGCCCTGTAGACATCACGTGTTTTGTGACTCGCAGCCGTCGCTTAGGTTCTTTCTGCAGCAAATTTCACTCATGCCCTGTAGACATCACGTGTTTTGTGACTCGCAGCCGTCGCTTAGGTTCTTTCTGCAGCAAATTTCACTCATGCCCTGTAGACATCACGTGTTTTGTGACTCGCAGCCGTCGCTTAGGTTCTTTCTGCAGTAAATTTCACTCGTGCCCTGTAGACATCACGTGTTTTGTGACTCGGTGGTTTGATTCAAAGGTTACCTAACACTGAGTAGTTAGTTTTCGTGAGTTTTCGATGAAAATTAGGTTTTATTTTGTTGTTTATTATTACATTATATAGTTTTTTTTTTGACGTGACAACGTCTTACAAATCATGTGACTATAGAGGTAAGTTAGAGGGGCATGCACGAAAAAGTTTATCGGCTTGAATAACTCCTCTGTCTTAAGAGGTATAATTATGAAGAATATACGGTTAGAAAGAATGAGTTTTCAGCTAAAGATTTCACCATTTATTTTTTTCCTATAATTTTATTTTACCGCGCTGCGGTAAATTCTAATTTGAAAGTTTAAACCCCTGTAGATTCCGAACGGCTAATCCGATCAGACTAAATGAGATGTCATTTGGTGCAGAAACAAATCCTCTAATAGAATAAATAAAAAAATTAACTCGAAAATTAGTTTTTTTCTCGAAAAACCTCATTTTTTAGGCAAAAAAATATCGAAAAATAGCCCTACTTGTGCAACGCCTAGCTACTTGACCATAAAAGCTATTTTTTTTATTAAGCCGGGTGCCAAAGGCCATCCCCATAATATACAATATATAACATTTTACAAAACAATATAAATACAATATAAAACCATGTAAATACAATATAACATTATATAGTTCTTAAGCCATGTCGGATAGTTCAGATGATGAACCTATTCCCAAGCGTAGGCGTGGTGTTGTGCACGAAGAAAAATACAAACGGAACATTATTCGGAATGCTAGGCTCAAAGGACTGCAGTACGTCTCTGTATATACGCTGTGTATATAGACATACTATAGCGTGTAGTCTACTTGTATTTTTCGATTTAGGCAGTAGAAACACTCTTTTTATACTTAAGTAAAAACACTCTTTTTTATACTTAAGTGTGTCTATTACTTACCTTTGATACCAAAACAGGTAAAAAATTAATGGTTTGACTTAATTTCAATAATAATTTTTAAAAAATCACTCGTTTATTTCAGAAACCACCTAAGTGCAATTTTTTCAAAAATTAATTACTCAAAAACTTAAAGGAAAAAAAATAATTTTTTAAATAGATTATCCCAATAGCATGTTTATGATTTGATAAAAAAATATTTGAAGTAGACTAGACCTATACTTAAGCTGCAAAACAGTTTTTTTTAGTTTTCCGAAAGTTGAAAAAAACGCACTTAGGTGCTTTCTGAAATAAACGATTCATTTACAGGTATTAGCTCTGTGCGTTTGATCACCGCATCGATAACATTTACCCTTCAAAGTGTCAAAAGAAGTATTTGTTCGTATATGTGTCGATTGGGAATTTCTGGGACGAATTGGTTTTGTTTGCACTTGATAAATTGATGTTTCGTTAGGATATTTTTGAGTAGAAGTCATTAAATTACTCTCTGATTTTGCTAATTCTATCGAAGTAGCCAACTTAAGGGCATCATTACCCACACAGCACGGAATATTGCAATCTTACTCAATGTTGACAATATTGCGGCAACATTGATGCAATATTGCAGCTCAAACAGCAATATTGCTAGTTTGGAATATTGCCGCTGCAATGTTGCCAAGATTCGCAATGTTTCTGCAACATTGCTGCAATATTTTGTGCTATTGGGGTAAAGGTGTTAATATTATTTACTTGAAGTAACCTTGCTCTAATGGTAGAATCTTTTAATCCTCTAATAAATTGCAAACGTAAAAACATATCAGCAATAGACAGACCGCAGGTGCAATTAAATTTACAATTTAGAGTAAGTTTTTTAAGTTGGGAAGCAAACTCAGAAATTGATTCATGTTGAAGCTGTTCTCGTGTAATGAATTTATGTTGTACGGCCCAGACACTTGGTTGAGGATCTAGATATTCTTTGAGTAGATTCACTAGAGTATTATACTCTTTTGTTAGTGGATCCTCAGGAGCACATAAATCATATAATTTTTGATGTAATTGTGGTGTTAATGCATGTAATAACCCAGACAGCCTGGAATATTGCAGTAATATTGCAGCAATTTTGCTAACCTTGCACAATATTGACAATATTGGAGCAACATTGCTGTAATTTCGCTGCGCAATATTGAAGTGAAGACATTGCAGAAATATTGCAGCAATATTGCTGTGGCAACATTGAAGTGTGAATATTGCGACAATATTGCAGTGGCAACATTGAATAGTGAATATTGCAGCAATATTGCATCAATATTGCTGTTGCAATATTGAATACTGAATATTTCAGCAATATTGCAGTGGCAATATTGAAGTGTAAATATTGCTGCAATATTCCTGAAATATTACAGTGGCAACATTGAAGGGTGAATATTGAAGCAATATTGCAGCACAATGTTGCAATGGCAACATTGAAGTATGAATATTTCAACAATATTGCAGTGGCAATATTGAAGTGTAAATATTGGAGCAATATTCCTGAAATATTACAGTGGCAACATTGAAGAGTGAATATTGAAGCAATATTGCAGCACAATGTTGCAATGACAACATTGAAGTATGAATATTGCAGCAATATTGCAGAGTCAATATTGAAGTGTGAATATTGCAGCAATATTGAAGTGGCAACATTGAATAGTGAATATAGGGTTAAAATTATCATATCGACTTTATAATATTCATATTAATTAAATTAATTAATGCCCCCGGGTGTGGCATAGTAGGTAGCGTGCCTACCTCATATGCCAAACGTCGCGGGTTCGGACCCAGGCAGTCCGATGATTTTATTTAAGCCATTTGGATACCAGATGGCTTAAATAGAAATGCCTGAACCCACAATATATATATTAATTACAACGGTTATCGTCCAAAGTCTTAAATGGCCTGAGTTGCCGAAAACACTGTGTGAATGTGTGTGTGAGTGTGAGTGCGAATGAGAAAAAAGTGTGAATGTTTTTTTTTTAAATAAAAAAAAAAAAAAAAAAAAATTAATTAATGCCCGTGATGACCCGTGGCTCAGAGAGAAGACACTAGCTTCTTGAGCCTGGGGTCCAGGATTCGCTTTCCGTCCCCAGCAAGGGCGGTCCCAGAGGGGGGGGGTCAAGGGGGTCGTGACCCCCCCCCCAAAAAAATCTTTTTTTTTTAACACACACTTTTTCCCACTCACTCTCCCATTCACACAATCTTTTCGGCAACTTAGGCCATTTAAGACTTAAACGATACTTATATTTGATTAATATATATTTATTGGGGTCCAGGCCCATTTATTTATACTATAAAAAAAAAAAAAAACAGTGACCCTCCCCTCCAAATGTAAGGCTAGGACCGCGCTTGGTCCCCAGCGAGAAAAATTTATTTCATTTGAATTGACTGCAAATAATTTGAAATAAATAGGGTTGGGGTCTAAATCGCCTTAGATACCGAAAAAGAAAAAAAATAATAAAAAAAAAAAAAAAAATTAATTTTAAATATTATAAATTATTATTTTTTTTACAATTTATAAGTGACATTTTGTTTAAAAAAAAATTTAATAGTACTACATACGAATTAAGTAGCTTAAAAAGTGTTGAAATTTCATATAGCAAAACGTCCGAGGCAGTAAAGGAGTCGAATATTGGAATCAAGACATTGGAAATATTGGAAATGCAAAAAACTCGTGTTCAAATCCCTCTATGAACAAGTTTTTTTTTTACCCTGCAATATTGCCACAATATTCCATGCAATATTGCCACAATATTCCATGCAATATTGCCACAATATTCCCGTAATATTGCTGCAATACTTGCAATATTTTTGTAATATTGCAACAATATTCCATTCAGTATTGCCACAATATTCCTGCAAGTTACAAAGAGGCGGACATAGGAATATTGCAACAATGTTGCTGTATTGTTCCTGCAATATTCCCTGCAAGGTTAAATATTGCAATGTAAGATTCCTGCAATATTAATGCAAGATTCCAGGCTGTCTGGGAAGAGATAAACTTTCGTTTTAGAGTCCGTCGTGTTTCTCAAATGCATAAAAATTTCTAATCTTTTAACAAAATTTGTGAAAGATTCGTCTTCCTGGTAAGGACTGAAGTTGATATTAGATGTAGGCGAGTGAGAAACATTATTAACTGAACGGGTTGTAGTACCATTATTTGTTAATGTAGATTGTAAATTTAAAATTTTCGACTTTACCTTAGTAAATTTATTGTCCATTTCGGTTCTGTAAGCAATTTCAACTTCTAAATTAGATTCATCCGTTAGTTGCTCAATTTCATCTTGTAGAGAATCAAATTTGCTCCAGTAGTGTTGAAGAGTGTCCAGGCGTATATTGACTTCGTTTAAGGAAAATTCTCTCCCTTCTTCAAACAAATTTTCTAATTGAGTATATTGAGCTTTAATTGTAGCTCGAAACTTCTTCAATTTTTTAATTTTATCTGCGGTGTCTGTCATTTTCAATTTTACCTCGTCGCCAATTATTGTGTAATTAAGAGTAATAATAAGAAGTTAACCTCTTAATTATAAGAAACATGCATTTATTCAAAATGGAAAAACAAATATGAATGTAAATATAAATATAAATATAATGTTGATAAACTCTTGTAACCAATATAAATATTAGTATATACTGTATGTATATATTAAATATAATAAAATTATTATACAATTTAGTTAATCCTCAGATAAGCGTTTAACAAATTTGGAAATTATAATTTTCTCAATAAAAAAAAAAAATAAAATTACAATTTTATATATTCAGGGAATTTTTAATATTAAAAAAAAATAATTTATATAATCTTTAATTGGGCCAAAAATAAAAAGATGAAAAATGATAATTAAAGAAAGTAAAAATAATTTAATAAAATAAGTATTTAATATTAGCGCGTGAAACGCGAGTTATATTGCAGTAATATATATTTTAAATCTGGTGACTGTTTGATAAAGTTTATTTAGCTAAAATAAAAAGGCAAATCAAATAGCTTAAAAAAGAGTCATATCAATATAACAACTGTGTACGAGAGCGTAAAGGCAGTGAACAAATGAAAAACAAAACCAAAAAGCTCGAGTTCAAATCTTTTTTCCTCGAGGCTTGGATCGACCATCCATTTTTTGTTTTCCAAGGCTTGGCTCAACCTTGGTTTTTTTGATTCCCAAGGCTGGGTACATTGTTATCATTCCAAGGCATGGACCAAGCCTCGCCCAATGCTCCGGACGATTGGTCCAAGCCTTACCCAATTGTATATTCCTACCAGAGAAAAAACAAAATTTTTTAATTTCTTTCGGCCTAACCTCCTAAAAGTTGTCTTTTGGCTAGAAAATGATAATGGCAAAGTTTTAGCTAAATTAGATAACGTTAACCCGTGCCTCATCTGGGCTAAAATTTTGAAAAAGTGCGGTTTTGTAGTTTTTAAATGCTTTTATTTAAATTACTCTTTCAAGGTCACCAGCTTTGAGTCTTTGTTTGGGACACTTCTCGATGAGCTAGAGGTGTGAAATGTAATACTTAAGGGTCATTTTTGATGACGCCACTATATGGTGGTTTTGATCAAAATAGACCAAACTAATGTGGTACTTTATTTGAAACCCTTCGCGAATTAATGTAATTTCAAAAGACTTCCCGATGAGCTAGAGGTGTGAAATTTGATATTTAAGGATAATTTTTTATGATAATTTTTCAATTGAACCAAATCAAAATAGGCCAAACTAATGTGGTACTTTATCATATTGATTTTTGATAAGACTAAAAGACTAAAAAGCTTAAAATAAAAATAAAATAAAAAAAAAAAAGATTTAAAAAAAAATGCTTTTATTTAAATTGAACTAAAAAGAGAGAAATAATTTAATTGTTCTTGTTAAAATTGTTGAATATTTATGACTTAAAATAAAAGCG
The DNA here is from genome assembly GCA_023213315.1 of Euborellia annulipes. Taxonomy (NCBI): domain Eukaryota; kingdom Metazoa; phylum Arthropoda; class Insecta; order Dermaptera; family Anisolabididae; genus Euborellia; species Euborellia annulipes. Next base: position 24,624 of record JAKCPI010017388.1, read on the forward strand.
TGGGGCGCACATTGATAGCTTAAGGAATTGTATATCCTTAGAGCCTAGGAATCACTTTGAAGCGCCCCAGGCTTTTTATTTTAAGTAATAAATATTCAATAATTTTAACAAGAACAATTAAATTATTGCTCTTTTTTAGTTCAATTTAAATAAAAGGATTTTTTAAAAAGTTTTATTATATTATTTTTATTTTAAACTTTTTTAGTCTTTTTACTTTCTCTTACCTATGTATATATGTAATATATATATAGAGAGAAATTATTGGATTCATGTCAAAAATTCGATGTCGAGATTTTGATGGATATATACGTTTTGAGGTCCCCTGAATCCAAAAAAGTGATTTTCGCGACATGGTCTGTCTGTGTGTGGGTGTGTGTGTGTGTGTGTGTGTGTCTGTCTGTCTGTCTGTGAACAAAATATCTCAGGAACGAAAAGAGCTAGGAAGTTGAAATTTTATATTTAAGTTAGGCACCCCCATGGGACGTGACACGAAGCTTTTGAACAAAATCGACCAAAGAGTACTAGTACTTTACTGATGCACTTTTTCAGTTTTTTTTCGATTTTCTCCAAATTTGCTCCAGCGATTTTGATTAAAATTCAAAAATCAATTATTTTTTAGATTCTCTTTAAAATGTATATTCTCATTTTGTGATTGAAATCTTCTGAAGACCACTTTACTCTTGTTCTCCATAGAAAAGATAGGAGAAATGGTTGCCATGGTAACAAAATATAAATATCTTCCCATACTTATAAATTGTACATCTTGAAAATCGAATGTTCCGTACTGTGGGAAACTAAATACATGTCGACACAAAAATCTGGTGAGACAAGCACAGAACACAACTTTCGATTACCGAAGGTAAGAGAAAGTTGTGTGCTGTGCGCCAGTCACACCAGATTTTTTATTATAGAGTATTAAAAAAAAAGAAGGCAGGATGCTTGAAATAAAGTACCACATTAGTTTGGTCTATTTTGGTGAAACCCAACTCACAATTTGCGTCATCAAAAATGATCCTTAAATATCAAATTTCACACCTCTAGCCCATCGGGAAGTGACTTAAACAAAGACTCAAAGTTGGCGATTTTGAAAGAGTAAGTTAAATAAAAGCATTTAAAAAACGAATAGTCATGTCGTTATTCAATTTTTGCCCAGAAAGTATTCCGAAGTGAATTAAAATTTTACCCGTTATTTGGGGGTAGGCCAGATTGTTTGTCCTAAGTCTTCGACTTCGAGGGCCCTGTCTTAATTTGGAGGGGTTAGGAGAATATATTCTCATTTTTTTGTTCTCAAAATTGTTTGAAGCACACTTTACTCTTGTACTTCAATGGTAAGAGAGGAGAAATGGTTGCCATGGTAACAGAAATATTTTTCTTTGTTTATAAAATTTTATAGCCCCCGGAGCCCACGGGGCATGGCGTAGAGGTTAGCGTGCCTACCTTCTATACCAAACGTCGCGGGTTCGGACCCCAGGCAGTCCGATGATTTTATTTAAGCCAATTGGATACCAAATGGCTTAAATAAGAATGCCTGGACCCCAAATATGTATAATAATAAATAACGGTTATCGTCTAAAGTCTTAAATGGCCTAAGTTGCCGAAAAGACAGTGTGAATGTGTGTGTGAGTGTGAGTGTGAATGAGAAAAAAGTGTGAATGTTTTATAAAAAAAAATGTACTGTACTGTCGGAAACTAGATATATCTCAACTCAACAAAATCTGGTGTGACAAGCACAGAACTTTCGATTATAGAAGTTGAGAGAAAGTTGTGTGCTGTGCGAGCAGTCACACCAGATTTTTTTTATTTAGTTTTTGCTGTATTATTTTGTATTATATTGATTTTTGTTTCTATTTTGATGAATTTTTATTTTAATTTTTGCTTTTTATCTGAGGCTGTATTATTTGGATTTTTCAGTTTTTTTTTTTTTTTTCTTCTCTCATTTACACGTTATTCACATTGAAATTAAAAAATAAAATAATATATCCAAAATGTTGGGCTGGATGGCTTCTGCCACAGCCGGTAATAAATAAAAAAAGTATGATTTTATTTAGCCCTCGGGCTTGGTGTAGTTGGTAGCGTGTCTGCATTCTATACCAAGGGTCGCCGCGGGTTCGACAATTTATTTCAATTGATTTGACTACAAAATTATATAGATAGACACTCAGCAATTATACTCGTATATGGACCCTGTTATGCAAATGTGTGTCAAAGACCAAAGATCGAGTTTTGAGAAAATCAACATTAAATTTTTTTTGTTTTCATTGGATTCATATATTGAGGAGTCAAAAAAAATTCAAGACATAGGCAGCCAAAATTATTTCTTTTATTATTGCCGTTCCAGGCTGACGTTTCGGCCACTGGTCTAGGCCATCTTCATCATATTTTAGCTCTGAAGATGGCCTAGACCAGTGGGCGAAACGTCAGCCTGGAACGGCAATCATATTTTAGCTCTGAAGATGGCCTAGACCAGTGGCCGAAACGTCAGCCTGGAACGGCAATAATAAAAGAAATAATTTTGGCTGCCTATGTCTTGAATTTTTTTTGACTCCTCAATAATACTTCCAGCCACAAAGACATACCTCACAATGGATTATATATCATTTTTTTTTGTCAATTGTGCAAGTAAATACTGTAATTATGGCAGATATTCATAAATTATCTCTAAAAATACGACTTATTTAGAGAATAAACAATAAAATTATTATTGTAAAATTCTCCAAGTCCAATATTATATTTGTAAAAATGCTTCAAAGTCTCTTGATAATCTGATAGTCTCGTGGCATGCGTGAATTTTTTGATAATTTTTTTTTTTATTTCTTTCGATGGAAATGCATGAACATGTTGATTGTTAATTGGCTTGCATTTCTATTTATTTTATTTTATTATTATTATTATTTTTTTTTTCCTTTTGTTTTGTTTTGTTGTATTTGTTATTGTATTTAAATTTGTATTGTGTTTGTTGGACCTGGCCACCGAGGACTGGTGCCTCTAAGCGGGTCGTAATAAATTTATTTATTTATTTATTTATTTAAATAAAATAATTTTAGGTTATAATTCATTAAATTCAAAAAAAATTAAAACGGAGATATTATTAAAGTTCTTTTATGGTTATATTTAATACTAATAGCTTAGAAAATTTTCATCAAAATAAATTTTAAATAGTATTAATATTTTAAAATTAAATACAAAATTTTCTCATCAATTAATTCCTGAATAGAAGTGAACATGGCAACAGTAAATCAAAGTTATAATAATGAAATCGACTTAATATTATTTATTTTGTTGTCTTTTCGAAATCGCTCTGATCCTCATCTTCATTATCAGGAATAATATCTAAAAATTAAATTTTGACATCTACGAATTCATTTCTCATTTTTCAAATAAAAAGGATTTTGGTTTATTTAAGGTAAACAATATATAATATTATAGGTTAAATAAGTTTTTATTGGTTGTTAACATCATAAAAAACAACGTGTTAGGAACATAAATCATTTTTGCAAAATGAAAATCCTGCATTGAAATATTGTAAAAATAATTTTATGCTTTTACATTAAATATAATTTTTTTTTTTTTTAGGACATATTTCATAAAAACATTTGAAACAATATTCCGTGCTTAAATCAATTTTCAGAATTTTTTGGTCTTTGACACACCATTGCATAACAGGGTCCATATATAACTATCTTTTTTTGATTATTCAATCCATGTTTGAATTTAATTCTCTTCTCTCTCTGTCTCATTAATATTTTCTAAATTATGTGTGTTTATCAATAATTGAATGTCATGCACATACAAACATGTATGATTTACAATTAGATATAAATTCATGCTGATTGATTGATATATACGTATAAAGGCATGGATTGCAAACAGGGCCGGATTAAACAAGATGGAGGCTCGGGGCCCTGTCACCTAATAATTCATTTTAATTTTTAATATCTTCATTTAAGATGGGGTGGACCAAATTAAAATTGCACCTCATATACAGGGTGGTCCATATCAAAGTTATGTTTTTTTAAATGGAACGCCCTGTATATTATTGCATATTTGGATTCTACGGCCAATTTTAGTGTGAGTTTATGTCATGCAATGTATTCTAAAACAAACCGTTTAGCCGCAAATCGGGTTTTTGTGAAAAAACTGCTGTCTGGAAAAAATTGAATATCTCGCGAAGCATAAAACTTAAGGGACTGTTCTTTTGTGAGGTTACTAACCATGATATGTACTAATGTAGGCCAGATGGGTAGCCCGGAATTATTCTTGTGTTGGGAGATAGGGCCATGCCAATTTGGAAAATTTCAATCATGGATAACTTGATTATTTCAAAAGGAACTTGCTACTTTTTTTATGCTATAAGACGTGAAATTTAATTAGCTTTCAGATGATATAAGGTTGTCTATATCTATCTTTGGTAATTTAATTTTTATTTCAAAATATCTGATTAATTTGACTTACGAATGGAGAAAACAATTAAAATAACAATCCAAAACAAAATTGTAAAAAATGGAAAAGATAGGCTATATATTCGAAAATGTCTTTAAAATTCATTCGCGCCCCCCCCTCCCATTCGAAAACCATATAATAATAATGTAAAATATACAAAATTATTATAGTTCACTGGCACTAAATTTAAAATATATTTTCCAGAAATCAATTATAATAAAAATAAAAAAATTATCCAGAAATTTGTTGTTTTGGGCGCCCCTTGGTGAGTAGCGCCCGGGGCATGATGACCCCCCTTGCCCCCCCCCCCCCCATCGCTACGCCACTGGGTGCGCCATCTTGTTGACAAATCATAACCCTAATTTGAGCAAGCGGGACTTCAAATAAATGATTTTAAAGGAAATTTAAATAAATTTTCGAATATTAAGCATATCTTTTCTATTTACTACAATTTTGTTTTGCGTTTGGATTTAAAGAAAAATTGTTTTGTCTATAATGAATATTTTCACTTTCTCTTACCTCTATATATATGTTAATATATATATATAGAGAGAAAGTATTGGATTCATGTCAAAAATTCGATGTCGAGATTTTGATGGATATACACGTTTTGAGGTCCCCTGAATCCAAAAAAGTGGTTTTCGCGACATGGTCTGTCTCTGTGTCTATCAACAAAATATCTCAAGAACGAAAAGAGCTAGGAGGTTGAAATTTTATATTTAAGTTAGGCACCCCCCTGGGACGTGACACGAAGCTTTTGAACAAAATCGGCCAAAGAGTACTAGTACTTTACTGATGCACTTTTTCAGTTTTTGCGATTTTCTCAAAATTCGCTCCAACGATTTTTTTTTTAAATTCAAAAATCAATTATTTTTTAAATTCTCTTTAAAATGTATATTCTCATTTTGTGATTGAAATCTTCTGAAGACCACTTTACTCTTGTACTTGATAGGAAAGAATAGGAGAAATGATAATAAAATATAAATATTTTCCCATACTTATAAATTTTAATATATCGGCGGAAACTAAATATATGTCGACACGAAAAATCTGGTGTGACAAGCACAGAACATAACTTGCTTTTACCGAAGGTAAGAGAAAGTTGTGTGCTGTACTAATAGTGACACCAGATTTTTAATAATGTTTTGAATTATTTTTAAAAATTATATAAATATTTTTAAAATAAGTTCAAATAAAAGCACAAAGGAAAAAAAAGCAACAGAGGAAACAAAAAA